>PYHW01009829.1:72226-84667 GCA_013186435.1 Turdus rufiventris | reverse complement strand
AAAAAAAACCGGCTGACAACAAATCAAGCCAAAATGTTTTTCTCAGAATAGGCAGTGATAGGAAAAAAAAAATCACTTTTCTATTTTTTATCAGTTCAGAAGCTGATTAGAAATGTTTTACTCCAAACTCTTAACAGAAAATACAAGCAAAAGATTTGAGAGATGTAAGCACAAAGGAGCCGTTTGATCTCTTGGTGCCATCCCCTTGTGTTCCAGAGACTCCAGTTGCATCCATTCTCTTCTTCATTAAACACAATGAGAGATATCGAGCTAAAGCTTCTACTTTCTGAAAGCCATCCAATTTGAAAATATCAGGAGGTGGTGATTCCCTTGATCATGTCCTCCAGGGAATAACCACTGGATTCCCAACAGGCCCTCATTTTCTGTTCTCTTACACATCAGTGACAAACTCCAGATCACCCAGAGGGCGCAGACAGGTACCCATGCCACCCAGCACATTCTACCAAAACTACTAGCACATTTCAGAGACAACCATCGTTGCAGCCATTTATTATTTATCCAGCTCTGGAAGGTTATCAGCTCCCAGTTGAGATCATCAGAGACATTCTTCCTCCATCCTATCTGATTGAAGAGCAATGGAAATCCTGTCTGGGCATTCTGACTGTGGGAATCATGCCAGTTTGACCTCCCTTGGTGCTTCCAACAACCCTGTTTATGTAACCACAGAGCCATCCCCTGCCCTGGGGCAGCTGGCCAGAAGGCTGATGGGTAGTCTGGAATTACAGTAAATTTAGAGATGAGGTATGGCTTCTGTTAGGAACTGGGAGTGCCTTCTTATGGTTGACATAAGCAGGCCTGCAGGTGAGGTTTACAAAGCACAATACTGCAGGTCATCAGGGAAATCAAAGGCTGGGACTTTCAGGAGAGACCAGGGACAAAGATCCAGCTTAAAGTCAATGAGAAAGGATTTGCAATTCTCTTTGGTGGGTCCCAACCCAAACAGACAAAGCCACCATTTATCTGGAAGCTTCGAATCCCAACCAGAGAGCAGTGGAACTGGCATTTAGATTGTGATTTGAGCTTGCTCTGATACTTAAGGCAGGCTCAGTAAGGAAAAAACCTCTTAGTGAGAAAAATTCTTGAACAGATTCCCTGTGATTCACTGTGTTCCTTGCTCCATCTGTTTCCCTTAATATCCAATGTAGCTACACATTAACCTCACATTTTAAGAATGAACGATGAAGGCTGTAGCCAGCATTATAGTCTGCACTGAAAAGGCTCCATAAGGCTAAGCTAAAAGAATTTAACACTTCTAAGTGGTGTCTTTCAGTGTAAACCTGTCAAACTCTCCCAGCAGTACAATCCTGGAACACTAACCTGCTTTAATATGCACGAAGCTGTGGCAACTGCTTCTGATGGGTTGTCATTTTTTCAGCTTTTTTCTTTATTTTCCCCAATCCTTATTTCATATTTTGTAGCTGAATCCCAAGCCAGGGTCTCTCAGCCTCTGGGAGGTGCTGTGAAAGCAGTGGTCATCCTTTTCTGGTTTGAGTTGGCCAGTGCAAGCCAGGCTTGACACAAAGTGTAGGGAAGGAATTGTTGAGGTGCTCTGCAGCAGAGCACAGCCCTCAGGAGAGGTTTTAGCAAGGCAGAAACTTGCAGGAGGCATTTTTTAATGTCCCCCTCTGCTACATGAGAGGAAAATGCTTCCAGCACAGCCTGTCCACCCTGTCTCGTCCAGTCTGCTTCTTTACCTCACACAAATCCAGAAATCCCCTGAACTTCCAGCTAGGATGAGAGGGAATTCTGTGACATTCAGGAATTTTGTCCAAATTAAAAAAAAACAAAACAAAAAAACAAACCTCCCCCCCCCAAAAAAAACCAAAAATAAAACAAAAAAACCCCACAAAAACAAAACAAACAAAAAGAAACAACCCCCCGTATTTTTATGTGGTTAAATCAAGAATAGGACTCAGTCTTAATTTTTACAGGAAATATCCTGTTCATGATAATGTGTGTTTCTCACCAAGCCAGGGCAATGGAATACAATGGAAAATCATATAAAGAAATCATATTGGGATCTCCACGGATTGGCAGTGAAAGGTAACAGATGGCCTACAACAAGGATGGAGAGGGACTTTTTACTCAGGCCTGGAGTGACAGAATGAAAGGGAATGGCTTTCCACTGACAGAGAGCAGAGTTAGATTGGATATTGGGAAGGAATTGTTCCCTGTGAGGATGCTGAGGCCCTGGCACAGGTTTCCCAGAGAAGCTGTGGCTGATCCATCCCTGGCAGTGTCCAAGGCCAGGCTGGATGGGGCTCTGAGCAAACTGGGCTAGTGGAAGGTGTCCCTGCTCATGGCAGGGGGTTGGAATGAGATGGTCTTAAATGTCCATTCTATGGCCAAATTGTGCTTTCCCTTTTCTATCTCCAAGTTATACTTGGAATAAGCTGAATTTTACAAAGCAAAGTTCCAGCTTTGTATTATTAAGCAAAACATCATCATGCCATTGGATCTGCCACACAGACTCCCTCCAAGCAAGTTCTTATTCTCATTGGTATCTGTGGTGTGGTTAATCACAGTGAGTTTCATCTCTCTGAACTTCAGGCATTTGATGTGGCTGTCCTAGCTTCCAGAGGTAAAGAGCACAACCAGAGACTTCCAGGGTGCACCACATCTCCATCAGAATGTTGACAGCTCCCTACACCAGACAACTCCTCCTCCTTCTTTCTGTTTATCATGGCAGTTATCTTGCTCAGAGTTATGTCTAAGTCTTTGCTGTTGATGTCTACACATAAATGAAGTAAATCCTGTTCCAGTTGCCCCTGAGATTGTAAAGGAGCAGTCCAATCAGCTTTGCATGCATGAAGTTATAATTAAATGGTTAATGTAACATGGGCTGATATCCCTGGCCCTTTGGAGATTTAGGAATTTAAGGTTCTACTCAGGGCATTTCATATCTTCCCTGTCTAATGCCCATGTCAAGAGAAAACTCAAATTGCCAGGATCAACCACTTCATAACAATTTGTGTAGGAGAAAGGATTTCTACACATTCAGTTTAAATTAATGTCACTATTAGGCTGCTATTCCTTTATCCCAACTCTTGTCACACAATGCAATTATGATTGTTTTGGCAGCATCTTCCCTGCAACTTGAACCAACAAAGTACCCAGAGCCTTGAGCAGGGCTTGGTATCTGCCTGCCATCTCGTCACAGCTTCTGGATATTGATTATCAGCTAATTACCCAATTGACATCCTCCCGGTTTTATTGTCTTGTTAAGGAGTTTATCATAAGATCTGTCAGACAATCCAAAAAGACTTCATTAGCATAGCCCTAGTAATTGAAGACTTCTGATGAGTAATAAAATGCAAGACATAAATTTCTTATCACTCCTTCTTCCTACCTCCCTCCTGGCGTGACAAAGCACAGTAGATGATGATGATGCCTTGCAAATGTGTTTCCCCTCTCCACCCCAGAGACTCTACCTGATTGTACATAATTTTGATAAGGAAAAAAATGTTCAAAAGAAGGGTGGAAATCAGAAGAGACGGCCGTGTTTATTGGTACATTGGAAGTCAATCCAAACCCATAGTCTTGGAATGTATCACCCAGAAAGATTAACCCCTTGCAGAATTATTGTGCAAGTACAGCTGCTTTGTCTCCTCCTCGTGCCCAGGCAGTGATGGCATCTCACCAATCCCATTCAGCAATTTCAAATTAAGTTTGAACCCTTCAGGTTTGGGCATGATCACCTTCCAGAGCTCCATAAGAGCATTTCACTTGTTGGAGGCAATATTCCATACAAGCAGCACTCTAGTTGAACTTTGTGGAATAACCTCAGCCAGGTGTGAGTTGGTTCAATTTATAAAGGAAAAAAAACTTGAATCGACCCACTCAGGGCACAAACTTTTAATGAGAGTCACCAAGAAATCTTTGCAAAATCTTCCCTTGAACAGAACAGAATAAAATCAGCAATGCACTTGGAGCAACCTTGAGCTAGAAGGGAGGAAAACATTTCCAGAACTCTCAGGATACAAATGAAGCACCAGCAAGCTCAGATTCTCTAAAGCAAGACAAAAATGACACGACAAACCTGCTCTACACAGTGAGACAAAGGCATAAAGACTTGTCCCTGAACAAATGTAAATATGCTAATAAAAGTCAGACAATGCAGATTTGATTCTCTGTCTTGGAATAAAACTAATTTTTTTCAATTACTACCCCCAAATGTGCTGCAAGACATAGGTATGTCCACATAAAAACTCCTATATATAAGCATCTAATAATTTAAGAAAGAATTAGCATATAAATACACCCTTCACTAACAAAAGGGAGAGGTTTCAAAAGCAGAGCAATTCTTTGTCCCACTCCTCCTGAAAATGAAACGTTTTTCCCAGGTGAACTGTCACTTCTGAAATAAACTTCTGCTTGCACAGTAATACGCCAAGAAAAAAAATTTAGTAGGTGAACTGGTAAAACATCAATATTTTTTGGTCAGTTATAGGAAAATGAACAAGAAATAAATTGTCTTTAAAGGCATCCTTACTTTTACTAAGACATGTGGCACCCTGCTTTGTTATTTTCTGTTTGAATTCCATCCAGTGAAGACCAAAAGGACTTTACATGCAAGTGTCAGTTCAGAATACAGGTTCTTAAATAAGGTCAAGGTATTTTCAGATTCTCAAAGACACCTAACTTCCAACCAATTAGCTCCAAGCAATCTTTAAGGAACCTGAGAGATTTTGGAGTCTTCATACAGCACTTGGACAGTTTGAAATTTAAACCATTTCGTCTTGCCCTGGATTTTATGCTCTTGGGTGCTTGAAAAACTTTTGAAGACCAATCCTACTGATGGAATTGATGCCTTTAAAGACTCAAAGGGCAACAGAGCCACTAGACTTCAGAAATGCATCTTTTATTTTACTCTGTACAAGAGTTGCCTACCTGGAGACCAAGAGCAGTAGCAGTAAAGTCCTGTTCCCACGGACTGGGATAAGAACAGGAACGGTTATTAGACACAGAGATTATGCAGGAGCAGTGGATTTGACTCAGCCAAACTCTGATTCTTCCTGATGCTTTTAGTCCAAGGTAAAGAGCTCTGACCTAACCCTGAAGGGGAATGGGCAAGACTAAAGAACCTAACTGTGGCTTTTCAGTGCCTGAAGGGAAGCTGCAGGAAAAATTGAGAGATTATTTACAACAAATTACACTCCCAGCCCAGCTCCTGCAAGGCAGGAGAAGCACAGGGAGTCACAGCCTTCCAAACCAACAAGAAAAGCCACAGACACAGCATTTCTTGTTTTCTTTGACAGCCTGCAAAAGCCTTCCCTGGAAGGGAAAGAAGACAGACCCCTTCTGACTCCCTTCTGCAACGTGGCTTTGAAAGCTGGATGTCAAATCCTCCCCCTTCCTGCCAAAGAGAGGCATTTTTAAAGTCAGTTTCCTGACTCTTGTGTGTGTTTATCCTGCTCACAGGATGATATTTGGATCCCCATATTTTTTCCCCTCTGGCTGGCCTGTCATCCAAGGGTGTGATTAGTCCATCAAAAGAATGAAGGGCAGTCCAACCTGCCTGAAGAGAGGTGATGGAAAATAGAGTCCTTGCTAACAAGAGCAGCAGGACAAGGGTCACATATTGGTAGAGGTGATGAAAGCTCCTGCAGGTCTATTCAGTGTGGCTGTTGCTATGAGAGTGAAGAGATTTGCTGGCCCTGAAGCAGGGAGAGGACACAGATGCTGTTTTGTTCCGTATCAGTTACAGATTCTGGTCACTTGTGTAAGCTAATACTCTCCCAACTTCTTTTAGGCTCATTACAGCTCTTCTTGTGTTACAGCTTGGCAACACACTTCTGCCTCCCTTTCCCCAGGGAGAACATGCTGCCTTCTGCCCCTGACAGGCACATGGTGGCAAAGGACAGATTTTAATCTCTGAATCTGCCCTGGTGGTTCTAACTCAGGTTTATTGTCTGTGTGGAAGAGAAAGACAACAATCTCAGGAGTGCTCTCCCATTCAGAGCCATGAGAAAATATTGTTGCCCCACTGTTCTCAACAGGATCGTGCTGGGCCATCTCCAGTCATTTCCTGCTGAAAATAATAATGTGTAAATAGGAAAGAAAACAAGGACTTGATTCTCTCTATCCAGGTGAAATAAAAGTTTGTAACCATATAAACCAGGTGAATTTCTGGCACTGGGAAAGAACAAAAGTTTTTAACCCCTCATTGATGGGATCACCAAGGATCATCAGGCACAGCTTTGGAGAGGAATTTGTAACTGATAAGAAGGAGGCAACAAGAGGAACAGGACAGCTGAGGTGGGCCTGAGGGACCGAACTTCAGGAATGTTTAGTGGGTCAGGGCACACCAAGAGAGAAGGAAAAAATAGGACATCACTCAGATGTAACCTCTCACTGAGCAGTGTATTTGGCTGAACAACCCTGCACCCAGTCACTACAGTCCATCCTATATTTTTTATTAAAGCCTCTTAAGAAGGTATTTTAAAGTATTTTAAAGCCTTTTTCTGTCTTTCTGTACAATTTCACAGTCTGTCCCATGTGTGGGAATGCTCTGAGGACAAGGTGCCAGCTACTTGAGGACAGGAACTGACACAAACCAAATACAAAAGATTTTGAAAAGGTTAAGTAGGGTGAAATGCCTCTGTTTTCTAACCTCAAACTGACATTTTGCAACTCGAATTTCCCCTCAAAAATGTTATTTTTCAAATGTTCTCGTGTGACAATTGCTGAAGCAATTCTCAACACATTTAGGTGCTTAAATATAAAATGTTTCAAGTAGTAAAAACCATATTTAAGGAGAAAACAGATGATCTTTTGGGTCAACCCTAGGCAGCAGGTGTTGTTTTCTATAAGAGGGACTGTATATTTCTACAGAAATAAGTACAGACACACTAATGTAGCATCTAAAAAACCTAAACAGAACAGAAAAATATAATAAAGATAATATCACATTCTGAATTTTTCAGAGTCCTCATTACAAAGCAAATCATCTCTCCTGAGCACCAGTGGGAAAGGTGACAAGTTTCTCCTACGAATACATGCCAGCAGGAATGGTTTATCAGCAGACTCTCTGATCCTGGATTTCTGTTGAGATTCCTGATTTGAGCACCTTTTAGTCAAGAACGAGAAAAAAAATCTCTCCACAGATACGGCTTTATCAAGGCATAATCCCTAATAAAGTAAAAGCCTTGATTTCACAAGGGAAGCAGACAAGGAAGCAAAGCCCAGACAGGGTTTAAACAGAGAGGCTTTAACAGATTCCCCAATTTCCTTTTATATTGAGCACTTTTGGCCAGAGAAACAGGTGCAGGAGTTCCTGAAAACTTTATGGACTCCAATTTTCTCATCACCATCTAACTCCACCCCAGCCTTATTTTGTTCTTTTTTTCATGAAGCCAGCCCTTTAGCTTCTCGAAAATTTGTTGCCATAATTTTCTCTTCTGAGATCTTGTGGAGACAGGAAACCTTCAGAGGCAATCATACACTAATGCCAGCATCAATCAGCAACCACATTAGACAACAAAACCTCTTCCAATATGTCAATACAATAAACAGTGATCAAATTCCACTCAGTGCAGGCCACGAAGCCTTGCCTCTACTTCCTCATGATTTTTACATGACAACTGCTTAAATTTACGGGAACTGTCCTGCCCTGTTTCTGAAGAAAGGAGTCAAAGTGTTCAACTAAAGAATGAGGAAAGACAATTCCCTCTCTTCCCAAGGATAAATGCACAGCCACATTATTAACAAAATGGATAAAAATAATTTCTGGGTTACTAGAATTTTAACCCAAATCCAGCAGTAGGCAGGCTCGTTTGTGGTGGAACAATGCCTGTGCTTTCTTGTCACCAAGATCTCTCAGACTCATTTCAGACATGGCTGAAATGGATTTTTTTGGAGGGAAAAAAGGCTGCTTAAAAGTGGAAAAGCACATTCTAGGAGCTGCACACCCTGTGCTCCGTGTGAGTGCTGCAGTGCACGGCACGAGCCAGACCACCACAACTTGTGGAGTTACACATTCCCTTCAGGAGCCTCTCCTGCTCTGTCCCTCAGAGATCCAGCATCCCCTGAACCCTGGGGAGGGAGAAGGCTGAACTTCATGTTGGAACAGTAGGTCATTTTGGCTGCTTAAATACAAATCTCCTTTATTATGAAGGCAGGTCCTCCACAGAGATAACAGCAGTGCTGAAACTGAGATTATAATGCCTGCAACCCTTTCCCTACAGGATTAACAATGGTCCAGGTATTCTATTGGAATCTGACCTGTATGGATGCCAGTGGCTCTGTGGGAAGTCACTAACCTTTTCTCAGCCTGTTTTTCTAATCTGTTTACCAGCACATCCCACAATTCCAGTTTCCTCCAGTGACATGAGGAAATTTCTCTAGGATGCCATCAGCATTCCCTAGTCTGCAGAGCTCAGAACTGCACTAGTAGCATAATTTTTTTTGCATGAAAGAAAAATGAGAGCTCAGGAAGCTAAATTCTCTAAAGCAATCTCCACAGATTCAGCACAGCATTTTTTATTTCAGAAGTAAATATTCTAAAATCCAATTTCATCTCCTACCAAGATTTCTATGCAATATTAATATGGATTACAGATTTTCCCAGTATTTCGTCCAGTTCTTATCTTCCCTACCACTGCACTTTTTCCTTTATAGAGTTATTGCTTATAGTGAAGAAACTTCTGCTACATAGGAACTAAAAATATTATTTTGATTCCCAAAGGCCTTTTGGTAATATGGTAATGCAAACAATAAAGGTAAAATTTCCCTGTGGAGCTTTTCAATACAGTATTACCCACCCACCCCAAGAACTCACACCATAACTCTCTTTTTCCTAATGCTGGTATTCAGGAGAAAACACAGAAATGACAGAATTTAAAGCAAAGAGATAGATGATGCAGACATTTGTCATGCAGTCCTTCTATATATTTGTTACACCTTCTCATCCTACTTGTCTTCTTCCCCGCTTAACTCATTTGCTTTGAAATTCTTCCTTCTGCTGGAATCTGTAGCACGAATCTTGATTGTTTTTAGAACAAACCATGCTCAGTTCATTTTAAAAATAAAGGTTTCTGTCCCACAAGACCTTAGAACCCACCTCCACTGTCTGCAATCTGCAGAAAAACTTACTTTCTTCACTTCTCTGTCTCTTCCAAAATTCCCATTCTGTGCCACTGCAGCATTTTTTGTGGGAGCTCTCAGAAATTCCTGCCCCACCACCACGCACGTAGCTCTGCAGTGCTTGCACATTCCTTGAGCATTCCCATTGTACTTCATGGCATTTCCCAGTCCCTCCCCAGCATTCCCTCAGCCCACCTTCTCTGGAGACAATAAAACACTCACTGCCAGGCTCCTTCATATTGCCAGAGAGTGTGGGAAAGAGGACAGGGTCAGTGTAGGACCTAAAATGGAACTGAGCACTGAAAAAGCCAATTTCACCTATCAAAAACTGGCTCTCTCCAAACACAATTTCTGCTGTGTGTGTACAAGGTATTAAATACATCAAAGAGCTTGATCTTAGTCCCCATCAAGGGGCAGGAGACCCTATCCAACAGAGCTATACTGAGCTCTGAAGTTCCTCAGTTCCCTCTCCAGGAGATGATGTCAGTGCTGTTGAGCAGGTGGATTACATGCAAAGGCTGCAGGCCAGGGTTTGCTCATCCTCTGATTTTGTCTCAGCATTCTGCCCTGAAACAATGTCAGCTGGCTCGGGGCTTGCAGGTGCCACGGGGGGCAGGCAGGCGAGCCCAACTCACCTCAACTCACCCACCCTCCTCCCAAATCCTGAGCTTTATGCTGAATTGGAAATAAAACCAGCTCAGAGAATCACAGGATAGGTCAAAAAAACACCACAGTGGTTTTTAAGCTAATTTAGGAGATCTCTAAAGCTTACGATAAGGATATCCTGATAGTTACTGGATGAATTTTGTTTACAGCAATGTTATTGGCTGGACTAGAATTAGACTCCTGTGCATTTCTACCTCTGTTTTTAGCAATGTTTTTGGATTTTCTTAAGGACTCCACTGTTTTGGATTGGAAATGTAGGAGTCCATAGCATTCAAGGAAGAAGGATACATGAATTCTAGCAGGACTCACTAAAGTTCAGGGTCCAAATGTTGAGGGACTCAAAAATAGGGAGGAAGGGGGTGCAGGTGGAGCAACCAACACACTTTTAAAGGCTCAGAGAAAGCACAGTACATTGCTCCTATTAATGGCTAGCACTTATCCATGGTATTTAGAGCATGAATAGGATCTAAAGAGCAGCCCATAGCTGTTTTCTAAGCACTGCTAGAGTCAGTTCTAGTCATGGTGCAAAACAGACCAGTGGAAGGACACTCATCACCCTACAGGCAAATTTAACATATAAAGATGCCTTCCCTAAACCCTGGGCAGTTCCTGGGTGCCTGGCCTGGCCTTCCAGAGATCTGGAGTTTGATGCTGCCCTTTAGGTTGAAAGGACTCCTGTGACTTTCAGGTTCAGGATAACAGAGTGACACCACCAAGGTGCTTTTAGTTCAGGATACTGAGAACTGTATGAAACTCTCCTCCCTCTTGCCATTTTCCAATCCTTCCCACTTCAAAAGGGAAGCTTTGATCCACCAAGGATCACAAGCAAAAAGCTGGTGAAATCCCAGATGGAAGAAGGCCAGCACAATTTGACACAATCCCTCTTTGTAACTCACAATGTTTTCCCTAAGAAAATTATTGCTAATGTGATATACCAGAAAACACAGCTGATGCTTTTGAAGGGAAAAAACTCCTCTGTTCATGAAGACACAGAACTGCAGGCCACAGGAAGTCTACGCCATGCTAAAGGACCAGCGATATTAATGGATTATTGGAGCAGCTGAACTTGTCCCAGGAGCACATCTTCCTTGAAAGGTGCACAAAGGATGTGAATGGACAAACAGAAAAAGCACCAGAGAAGGAAATTTCTGTTTAAAGACTAAGATCAATGAGGGAAATGATCGTTTGCAGCGTATTTTCTTAAGGTTACCCATCAAAAAATTATGAAGAAATAGAAGTCATGTCATCAGCATAGATAAACATCACAGAATAGGTAAATTTGGAAGGGACCACAGTGAGTCATCTGGTCCCACCTCTGTGCTCAAGCAGGGTCAAAATATAGAGCCTAGACAGCAAGAACAAGAGAAGCTTGAACAAAGACCACGAGTCAAACAGTGCTTCCAACTTTTTAAATGTTACTTTTAAAAGCTCTGTGCTTTTGGGCATGAACCTTGCAGCTTCACAATACACATACACACTTCCAGTCTTGGGATAACTTCACAAAACCCAGCATTTCCACTTAATTGGAGTTTGTGGAAGATCATTTTTGAAGAGGCGGCTTGTGTGCCCTCACTACAGACCAAATGTTCCACTCTTTCCTCATCCAAATTTGAGATGGAGATGAATTCATCTTCCTTACTCCCTGTTGTGTAGAACAGGTTGTTCACTAAGTGGAAAAGCCTTCTGGAGTCTTTATTAGGGAAAAATAAGGGACAGAAGCTGACAATTAATAACAGTAAACTCCTGGAGTGACAATGACTGTGGCTTGTCCTCCAAGTTATTACTTTCCCACCCCCCATACAGATCTAAAATTCATGATTTTCTGTTTGTGCGCTTTCCATCTGTTGCAAAGACAGCAAGAAGGAATATTCCACATGCATTTCTCCCACCATGGAAGGGACATGAAAGAAGCTGATATTCCTATATTGCTGTGCAGCAGCATCCTAAGGCTTCCCTTCGGATCAATATTTGCTGGGCTGGGCTCTCTGCCAACCTTCAAGACCATCATGCTGTTTACATCTTCAGGCAAAAGCAAGTGTAAATTTCTGCAAAAAACACTCTTGGACTTAAAATACAAGCATTAAGATTCTTAAGACTTCAGAGTGACGCAGAAGTGGGGGAAACTGAACAGAAAGAGAGTCTTGGGCTCTTTCTCAGATAAAGCATTCCAACCAACCATCAATACCTCTTCTTCCACACTTGTTTCCTACCTCTGGGCATCAGTGGGGGACAGCAGCATTCCTTGCTAGGTAAGAAGTCCCCTTTTATTTATTCCATAACACAGCACCCTCCTTTTCCTTGAGGCAGAGAGGAAAAAAAAAAACCAACAAAAAAAACCCCCAAACAACAAAACAAACCACCCAAGCAGCTTCACAGCACTTATTGATACACCTTGAGCAGTGTGAGCTTAGAGGATAAACATTAAATTTATTTTCACTGATGACCTAAGAAAGAAAACCCTGAACAGTGCAATAGGGAAAACAATGGAAACACAGTGATGCAAATATGTGGGAAGTACCTGAGCCACAGAGCCTGGGAATCTGCTGAGCCCTGCCCTGCAGAGCTCCTCCAGCCCTGGGATCCCAGCACAGCAAGAACAGGGAGCTGCTGGAGCAGAGCAGGGACACCAAGGGATCAGAGGGATGGAGCAGCTCTGCTGGGAGCAAAGGC
>PYHW01009829.1:34969-55010 GCA_013186435.1 Turdus rufiventris | reverse complement strand
AGTGTCCAAGGCCAGGTTGGATGGGGCTCTGAGCAACCTGGGACAGTGGAAGGTGTCCCTGCCCATGGCAGGGAGATATCTTTAAGGTCCCTTCCAACCCAGAGCATTCTGTCATCCTCACCTACCCTGAAAGAAACAGAAAAAATCCCCTGGGCTGTATCTAATGACTCTGTGTGATGTAGAGGAGTCAGTCACATCCTACCAGCCATGATGCTCTGGAAAGATCCAGATGTGTTAACTGCTTTGTCATCATCACTGCTCATCAATGTTTCACCTTGGAAAGCAAGAAGTCCTGCAGTTGGGTGTAAGTTTTGGTGCAATTCACACTTAAATTGAGGAGACTCACCTCCAAAGTGCACGTAGGTTATGTTTGCAGAAAAAAATATTTCTGGTATGTGTTTTTAACCATGTTCTGCACAAAGTGAGATACACAAGCAGACTTAAAGCACCCCAGTAGAGATTTAGTGTGAGAGAAATAAAGACTTTGTTCCCCTACACTTCCAGATAATATTTATCTGCGGGAGGTTTTAAATTCTCTTGTACAAGCAAATAAAGCCTGTAGCATATTAACTTTTGCAGTAAATCATGTTTCTGATACTGCTACAGTAGTTTTATCACAGGAATGTAAAAAAAATTTTGGAAAAGAGTAGGAATTAAGACGTTTGCTTGCTCTGTAGATGTCTCCATGAAAGCTGACCTTTTCCATGTATATTAAATAGTATAAAATCAAATTTTCGTCTTTCACTCATGTTTTTCGTAACTTTCCATATTCAGTTCAAATCTATGCACAGTAAAAGAGAACAATTTAACAATTTAATTTCTGTTCCCTAAAACAGCAAAATGGGCAAAGGATGCTCATGTCTTTATTTCATTGCCTTAATTTTTATTATCTTAAAGCATAGACTCTGTGTGATCACAGAACATTGTCCAGAGTCACACAACACCAACAGGTGAAAATATATTTGGTGTCACTTCAACACATCTCTCCTTTAAAAGAGGTGGGTTGGTTCCTATTTATTGTACTACCGTGGAGCCTGATAGGCAAGATTCTTTCTTTCTGGCCAAACTGAAGCTCTTATTTATGTAAAACTTTATCAGATGTGAATAGAAAAGGCATGAAAAATGAGTTTGTTGACTTGCACCAGGGCATTTTTCATTTTATATAGGAGCAATGAGCTGCACAAATGCAGCCAGTGAAATCTCTGCTCCCACGTTCTTCACATTCATTTTGGTACCCGAGTCACAGGAGTAAGAACTAAGTATTACCAAAAAGAGACACAGAAATAAAAAACCAACACTCCCCAACTCTGCTGCCTGTCTGCCAGTCCCAAATGTTCCAGCCAGGACATGGTTGTGTGGACACACTGATCTGCTCCAGGCTGCTGTGTTGGGGATTTCAGCAGCCTTTTGAAGGTGTCACAAATGGGTGAGATCACAGATACCTGCAGGCAGGAAAAGCACCTCCCAGTCCTGTCAGACAGAATGCAGACTTTGAACATTCATCAGCAATAGTGGCTTTATACCCTGCTGTGATACCCAGCTTCCATTTGCTACCTTTAATTAATAATTGAAGGTCTTGACTCCCATAATTTCTGACTGCTGCTCAGGATCCTCGATAAGGAGATTGATACCCTGGATTAACACAGCACAGCCTGAGCATCCCCAGACCCTTGACTGGTCCAAGGGACTGACACAAAAGCTCCCTTCCCATTTCTTAAACTCCTGGGACAGAACACAGTTTCTCTCCAACACTGAAATGCTACCAGAGGATGAGAGCAGCACATGAAATATTCACAGGGCAAACAAACACAGAGCCAGAGCAGACCAGAGCAGAACTCCAGGCCTGCTCAGACACCAGGAAAGTTTCACAGTTTGCAATGGCACCAAGATCTTATTGCACTTCTCATCACAAGTGCCAACAAGGTGCTGTGCTGGAGATCAATTCAGCAATACCCCAGGAGGACCAAAGCAGTGGGTTCAAACTCTCCACACCAAACACACAGACTTGCTGGAGACCAAACAAAAACTTTACACAAATTGGCCACAGGACAAAAAAGGGCAGTGGTCTGGTTCATGCCACTTTCATGTCTCAAATGCAGGAGGATAAATAAAAGCATAAAGGAAAAAGCATAAAGGAAAAGGTGCAAAATGTTAAGAGCCAAAATGCCAGAAGCCAATGTGGCATGAAGTCCACAGGAAGACATTGACCCATCATGATTTATTGCACAAATGTGTTCAAGACAAGGAAGTTTCTGTCAGAGCAGTGCTTTCCTCACAGGCAAAAAGAATTCCCATTTGGTGTTTGGAGCCTTAAAATTAATCCATCATTCTGTTGAACTAAAGCAAGCACCCAGGGTGACTTTGGGGTCTGAACTCAGCGGGTAACACCCAATTCCAGCTGCATGCCTACACTCCAGGGACCAGGTGTGGATGCTCCCCCAGGTGTGCACAGTCCTCTCAACACCAACCTGACACTGTACAAACCCAGCAGCTGCTCCTGCAGTGCTCACATCTTACCCTCTTCAGGATTTAAATGTTAAATACCACAAGAGTTTCAAGCCTCATTAGCAGTAAATATTCTCCTCTTGGAATGCCAGCCATTTTTTATCATCTAAATGATCATAACAAGAGTATGTGACCCAAGTAGCAAGATTTTTTTTTTTAATTTCTCCATCTAACTTAACAAATTCCATTTAAAAAAAAATTGCAACTGAAACGACCAAACTTAATGATACTAATTAAAGCTGCATGTGTCAGGGCAGAGGAAAATAAGCATATCCATGAGTATTTCAGGAACGTTTACAAGTGATTTATTTGCACTAAAAATCCAGAGCAACAGCCAAAGTCCAGCAAATCAGGTTGGTTTGGCTAAATAGAAAAGCACCAAAGGAAAGCTACATCCCTGACAGATGGGTTTTCCATTTTTTGGGCTGAAGATGAATACTGGAACACACTGAGAACAAAGCAGAAGACTCAAAGAAAATACATCTAAATACCTACCATTGCCTGAGTGACTCCACTTGAAGGCAGGACCCTGTTGCCAGTCTCAGCCCCCACCACCAATCCAGAATGTGTCAGGACCCAGCTGTTGCAGGAAACTAGAAAATTCTTCATTCACTTTACTGCAGAATTCTGCATGCAGATTTGTGTTCAGAGTGGCCAAACAGAAATGAGCTAAACATTCGATAAATTAAAAAACTTTTTTTTTTGTCCCTAACCTGAAAATAAAAAGTTACAATCTATTGTGTGTTCTCAGTATTCATGCCAAAAGAGCTGGAGGATCCATCTGGGTACCAGCCTAGGAGATGTGGGACTCCAAATGCCACTTCCACTGCACCTGGGCTTCCCTCAACAAAATTCTTATGTGAACTGAAAACAACAGAGGGAGGATGGAAAGGGTGACCCATGAAATGCCCGTGTCCTTGACCTGTCCTCCTCCTAAGGATCAACCAGTGCTTTTTCTGCAGCTCTCCCTGTCACAGTGACAACTGCAGCTCCCCTGCTCCAAAGCCAAATGCGCTGCTGCTCCTACCTAGTGAGAGGAGGTCACCAAATATACCATCGACAATTACAGTTTCTTCTGCTAGCTGTAAAAGGTTTCTATTCAAGAGTTGCAATTGTCTCCTCGTTGGAATAAAATGTGAGGTATTTTAGGAAGCTCTTAGAGAAGCTGAGTGGATTGAAACATTGTTGTGCTAATTAAAGCTTCTTTGATTTTCCAACGCTTAATCTAACACTCTGAGAAAGTGAGCATTTTTAATAGCAAGGCCAACCATGGGAGATAATGCAACTCCAGAAGTACCTGGTAGAAGCCTTAGCACAGAGTGTTGCTCATCTTCTTTTCTCTGCAGTCTGAAAAAGAGCACAAAATTGTGGTGCTTCTACAGCCTTCTGAGGGGAAAAGACAGAACCCTGTTCACTCCTGTGGGCTCTGGGTTACTGTGAGAGCCTGTATTTGGCTGTGGCAGGCCAGAGCAGCTGCTCTTGGGGACAGCCCTGGATCAGAACTCAGAATTTCTGAATCTGATCTGCTTTGGCAGCCAGACCATCTGACTTAAACTGACAGCCCTGAAGGCACCTGCTCCAGATGCTGCAGAGGTTGGACAACACCTCTGCACTGGGCAAGGGTGCACCCATCAGAAAAGTCTGGGTTTGCTTTCAGAGCTAAAAGTCATTCTATGGCTTGGAGGAGTTTAAGATTCTTATTCATTGAAGAATAAAGAGAGTGTATATTCACGCCTGAGACCCATAGGATTCTATAAGGCAATTGTTCTGTAGCCATTAATCAAGAAGTACACTAAAACTGACCAACTTCCAATATTAACTGCCAGATAAATCAAATTTATGTTGAAATCATCACTATTACACAAAACAGGTAACAGGAAAATAGCACCTTGTTATTGAGTGGACTCAGCCCCTCTGCTGAATTATTGCTCCTCTTAGAACAGCTTGCCAAAGCAGCTGAAAAAGAACGGAGCTTTTTCCATGGATCTTCATGTCTGTTATCTAAGCTGTACCTGCAGAAACACATTTTTTCCCTCAGTGTAGGATGTTTTAGAGAGAACCTATACAGGAGGTGGCTTGGTGTAACCAAAGGAAGGACTCAACATATAACCTTTTTGTAAATTTTAAAGTATAAAATACAACACAGGAGAATTTGCATTTTGGGGTAAAAAACTCACACATTTACTTTTGAGATTAAGTAAAGAATTAACACAGTACACAGTGTTGGTTGGGGTTTTGTTGGTTTGTTGGGTTGTTTTTTGGTTTGGTTTTTTTTTTTAATGGAGTGATTTTAGAGGGCATAATCATGTCCTAGGACCTGATCCTGAATGCAGAAGGTTTCCACAGGAAATAACAGGAGTTTTGTTAAGAGCAAATGGGAGAAGATTGCTACTGCAGAGATGATAAACAAGCTTTATTTTTTTTCTTTTTTTTAATTTTTTTTTGGGGGGTGGGGGGGGATGTTGATTTCTTTTCAACATAAGAAAGAGAAAAGAAAGAAGCAATGGGACTTTAGACACACCTACAGCCAGCAAAACTCAGTGACAGTGATCACACCTTGACCACCACAAAGCAGCCAACAACAGACAAACACTTTGGACCAGACCCATTCAAGATCACTGCAAATCCTGACTGACAACTCAACGAAACAATTTCAGACAGTTTGTCAGTGACATTCAATCAACTGACTGAACACTCAAAGCTATCGATGAACGAGGCTTTCATTGACAAAAGCTTTTCTCTACCAAGAAGGCAAAACAAGTCAAGCAATAAAACCACAGGACAGGCCACACAGAATGTTCTGCCTCGTGTAAGGTCAGGCTATTTCCACTTCATTTCACCCATGTGTGATCAGCACTCTGTGTGCACCCCACTGCTGGACAGTGCCCCTACCTCCCGAAACACCCATCTCTAGGTGGACTCCCAAGACACAACAGATTTGGCACAAAAGAGCGAGCATTGCCTCCTTCGTGTACAGCACAACACCGGGACATGGGACGCGTGGCTGTCGGAGCACTCTGCACAAACACACCTCCATAAAGCCATTTTCCACAGAAAACAACAGCGACTCACTTGGATTTGCTGACACCCAAGCCAACTCAGAGCCCCTGGCTGGTCACACAGTGGTTGGAAACCTGAAGTTGCACTTAGGTGGTAATTAATACCCTCAAACCATCGGAAGGTGCAATCCGTGGCCAGTAGGTTTAACCTGATTTTGAGTTTTGGTGGGACTGAGTGATGTCTCAGAAGTGAGGGCAGCACAGTTTGGCCTCAAAACATTATTCAGGGCTAGATCCAAAAGCCTGCAGAAGCCAAACCTTTGGATTAATTTCACTGTAAAGCTTGAGCTGACATTTACAAGCCTCTCAAAGCCCACAGCCACATTTCCCACTCATTACATTGCCACTTCTTATACCACTCAGTAGGAAAACCGTCAATAAAGCAACCATTCATTTCAGACAGAGCTGGCCAAGAGTGACAGCAGAGAAACCAGACTCCAGAAAAGAACCAGACAGAATAAACCTGGGTAAGATCCTTAAAAATTATCTTTAATTGATGCCAAGTATGAACAGATGAATGAGTACAGAAGCAGGTAAAACTGCATAGATGAAAACTATGCATTTCAAATAGTTCAAGAACTCATAACATCAGATGTTCTAAAAATGGTAAGTCAAACAATTTCACTACTTGGAAGTAAAATGAACTGTAATGTGACAAAGAAGTACATACTTGACCCAAAGTATAAGCGATTGGTAAATGGTGGAGATAAGTACAGCTGTGTCAGCTTAAATGGTTTGTTGCCCTGATGGTGCACTTTCATATGGAGACTATTCAGTTTATATATTTCACATCGGCAATATTTGATCTTTAAAGTCAAAGGTATGTCTGAGAGGCCATTTACAGTTCTATTGACAGCTGTTATTTATTCATTTCAAACCGACATACTGCAAAAAACCCAATGTTGTACATGTTAAGGAAAGGAAAAAAAAAAAAGATTTCATCATAGTAGGTTATAGGTAAGGGTTTGCTGAATTTAGTCATAAAAATATCATTTTTACTTTTGTACAAAAGTAAAATATACATTTGATCCCAATTACATCATAGAAATGTCACTGAAACTATAACATGGATCAAAGACTGATGCACCTAAAGGAACTGAATGCAGTGTCTTCATTTTATTATAGAAACTAGAAATGGAAGATGATTTTTTTATATATAACTTGTAGTGACATTTGCTAGAGCCTGTGAACAGGTGAAATATACAGAATTACATAGATATTAACAGAAACCTTGAGACAAATTTCAGTTAAGACCTCAGTTTCATTTTATTTCCTTTGAAAATATCAAAGCACGCTATGCCTTGACAGCATAAATTGACCTCACCGGTGGCAAGTTCACCTGTACTGAGTGAAACTGTAGAACACCCTGAAGTTTCTTTTTTTTTTTTTTGCAGATACAAATACTGACACCTTTAAGAATACTTGATAAGCATTTCAGGAAAAAGGAAATTCCCTACACTTGATTAAGTAAATCCAGAACAGAAAACAGAAAAAGAAACTCAGCCTGAATTAAGTCCAACCAAAATTGAAGTGTAGGTCCCTGGTTAAAACATCTCAGAAAAGGAGCCTGTTCCAGACTTGCAGGCAGCAGGTCTGGGACAAACTTGCCCTGCTGTGTAATTGCAAGGACAGCTTTGCAGTTTTGTCCAGCTCTGCGGCTACAGAGGCTAAATCACACCTTGGAGCTGACTCTGCATCCCTGTGAGTCTGAAATTACTCTGAGGATCACTGGCATCAGGCTGCTGGAAGCCTACAGGATCAGACCATTCCTGGAAAAGCTGCAGTGCCTCCCCCTTCTTCAGGTTAGGGGAAAAGATTAATCCAGAATGGCACCCCTCAAGCAACAGTTATCAAGGTAGTATTTGGAAAGGAATACATTCTCTCCATGTATTGCATATGTATGCTGAAGATTTCGCTCTAAAATACCTTTTCCTAATAAATTTCAGATGTTCCTGACCTAGTGTCGGTTGTGTTTTGTTCCATAAATGCGCATATAAGAAACTGCACTGTTCGAGTGTGGACTGTGGAAAAGTGAAATTCACCCTCAGTTCTTTAAAATCAGCAGATTTTGAGGTTACACTTGGGCTTCAGCTCTCTCACAGTAGAAACTAACCATCGTCCCTTAGTAAAGAAAAAACCCTGTCAATACAAGTTGCCACTGCTCCTGCTGCCAGTTTGGGCTGCTGCAGCCTACGATGAATGATACACGGCTGGTTTGCTGAGAAGGGTCTGATCTCTGAAATCTCTGCCTGGGCAAAAACCACTGCTGCAAACAGGAGGACTTTGGCTGGATTTTGTCCTGTCTCCAGAGCTTCGTTCTGTCTCACAAGTGCTTGTCCCTGTGACTAACAGTACATCAGGCTAGCACCTGTGCAGTTCTGTAAAGTGGAAATTCATTTCCTTGGGCCACCATTGTTTTCAGCTTCCCCAAAGGCAGCAGGGTGGATTATCCTCACCAAGGTGCAGACCAGGAACAAAGGGAGGGACTCACCAGAACTGGCATCAGGATCAAGTGTTAGCTTTCCCCTCAGTAAGCCAGGCTGTGAGTCTGCAGCACTCGTGTACCAAGAGTTTTGGTGCACGTGGGCACCCCTTGCACAATGGGGTCACTTCCAGTCCATCTAATGATTATTTACTACAGGCTTATCTGTCTGAATGGACTTGCGAGGCAGATGAGGTAAACTGCATTAAGCCCCATTGTGTTCGGAATTAAAGCAGCCTTAATTCAATTCAGGTTACTTCCCTTTCAAAAAGAATGACTCCAAATCAGATTAAGGTTGCTTTAATACTGCAACAGAATGTCCATGCTGGGCTTTAAAGCAGTTTAACAAATCTACTTTAAATGCACACCTTTCATTAACTCGGATTAGCTTTCCTGAAGTCCCCAGTGGAGACAAGGCTTAGGAGACCCCATGCATAGAATCTTCATGGATGCTGTGACCTCCCAGCCCAGCTTACTGCACCCTCATGAAGGTGACTAAAGCCATTTCATGGCCTGTAGGGCTTGAGCTCTCAGCAGTCCTGCAGCAATCCCTCAGTTCTGAGAAGGAACAAGGTGCAGAGTCCTTCATTCTCACTCTCCCTAGTGCTCTAGAGCTAAGAATGGTAGAACCAGATGGGGAGTTCTGGCAGGGATACCAGCCTATGGGATTCCTGCCTGCTGACTCTCTGCTTCATTCCTGCCTCTGCACTGCAGTGCACTGCTGCCTTGCCCTTGCCAGGTGAATTCCCTCACTCCTTTCCCTGAGTGGATGAAGGAAAAGCTGCATAGGACCAGCTAAGAAGCACAGAGAGGCAGTGGGTGGTAGAGGGGGCTTGGGGAATGACTCATTCTGCTGGAAAAGCTGCCTTCCCCTCATCAAACTAAAGGCTGCCATCTCCACTGGGTTTCCTGTCCAGCATATTGTGGGCATGGCTTCCAGGAGGTCCCTACCAAAGGAATTCTCTTGACTCTTTCAGAGAAGCATTACACTGGCCATCAGCTCATTTCTAGTCCTCTTCCAGTTACTTAAAAAAAACCCCTTAGAGTCCACATGTGGCAAAAAGAAACACAAGGGCCAAAAGGAAACAAAAAACAACAACAAACAACAAAAAAGAGATATAAAAGGAAAAATAAATAAATAAATATATTTTTGAAAGGATGCTTGCTGATAAGAACAGGCAGTTTGTTAAGTGCACCTTCAGGCCCACAAAGACATTTCAGCACTCCTGTGTAAAGGGAGTAAGAACCTTGTTTTTGTGGTTCATTATTTTTGTGTCAAACTTGTCAAAAATGCATGCCTATGCTACATGAGGTTAATTCCTGTACTCCATATGGGTTGAGATCCTTTGCAGTGAGCTATAAATGGACAAAGCAACATTCAGGCTCCCCAAAGCACGAGTTCTTATGATCCATCCCGGTCTCCTGACAAAGAATCGCTGCATGCAGCACTTTGCTCTGTGCAAAAGCAGAATGATCACCAGCCTGCACACTGAATTAAGGGGTGCACACCCAGCTGGGGCAGAAGGAAACCAAGTGAGGCCTCATCTCCCAAATGCATCCTTCTGATCATCGCTCCCATAGCACTGAACTGATTATTGCTGTTTAGTTTAGTCAGGTGGTGGTTTTAAAAGCTGAGTGCAGCATTGAAGTCCATTTTGACATCAGAAGTCATATCCTACAATTCAAGAGTGTGGGAAGATTAGGATCACTGGAATTTAACGGGGAGAGAGGTGTGCCGTGGGCAAGGATGTGAGCAGGGGACAGGAAAGAAGCTTTACAACATCTGCCTAGAGGATGTAATGCCCTGTTTTATCTGATGCTTTGCACTTCTTGCAGGAGTTGGAGCTCCCTCAGTTCTTGATCCTTCTCATCGCTAAGATTCACAGAAATCACACAGTGAGAAATAAAGTCAAGTCCTTCTGGACACCTGGCAGGTCAAGCTTGTGCGTTACTGCAGAGTTAGGGTTGGTTTTTAACTCTAAGTGCCTCGATTTTATTTCATATATACATGTGTCTGCATATGTATGTATGTGACACACACAGGAGCAGACATACATATATATATTTATATATTTATACACATATATACATATATCAGAAAGGTAAGGGAGGAAAGGATCTGTACAGCATGGACGGAGATGTGTTCAACAGCAGTTGGCCACATGCTAAGTGCAGAATGAAGATCCTCAACTTTGTCCGTTTGAAAAATTAAGAATAGTGCCTACGTTTGTTCAGATCAAAGGTTATTATCTTCCAGGGCCTAGCAGTCAAGGCTGGCATGTTGCAGAAGATACCTTCTCCTAGCAGTGCTTCCCTCACCAGGAAATGATGAAAGTAGAGTAAGATCAGGGGCCAGAAAGAAGAGCATGGCTCAAGGGCTGTGGTGGGATCTAAGATGTGAAAGCAGGGGCAGCAGACAGGGAGGGGAGGGCCCTGCAAAGCCTTTCCCATCTACCTGCTAGGGAATCCAAGGGAAAGAAGAGCACAGTCCTCCAGCCCGGGAACCTGACTGGGTGATGCCAGGGCTCCTGTTCCTCCTGCACCCTGCCCTGCAGGGACAAGCTGCCAAAAATCCACCTCAGGGAAAGGAAGGGCAGATACAGCAATGGCAGTGATGCCTCTATGAACAACCTGGGGGAACCTGAAGCCTTCCATGTACACACTATGAGTTATTTGGCAGAAGCCCATGCAGAGCCCTGCAGCATCACACTGGCTGGGGAATGAAAGCATTCCACGGGCACTGGTGGTCTCTGCCCACCTCTTCTGCATCCCTCTCACTCACAATTGATCTTTCGATGCCTAAACCCTTCCGTGCTGTGCAGTAGAGAGCACAGGACACTCCTGACAGTGGACTGACTCCTCGTCCTTTCCCTCGGTGTCTCTGATCCACTCAGTTCCTGGAGGCACTTTCAGCAGTTTTGGGGGGTGTAAGATAAAGGCACTGTGCAACTCTCTCAATCAATCTGCTGAGTCTCTTCAGTGAGTTCTGGGGGGGATACAAAAAAGTCTCAACTGATGACTGCAAAAGAAACCAGTTGCTGCAATTTGGATGCATGTAAGAGATAAGTTTCATTTACATTCTGAGAATGCACCAAAAAGCATGCATCTGCACCTTTCATCTATAGAGGATACTAGGTTTTTAGGTGTTGCTATATATAACTTGACTTCTTAATTTTCCCTATAGCTTTCCCTTTAAGGGATGGGATACGTTCCTTTCTGACAACGCCTGGACAAAAGCCAACATGTTTCCCTGAGCAATGCAGGAAAACAATCAAGTTTCTCTAATCAGTTCATTCAGGCCCTCAGTCTATCAAGCACATTTTTTTTTTATTTTTATTGTTATCATTATTGTTGTTATTATCATCATCATTATTATTATTATCATTGAGTTCATGCACTAATTAATTCAAGTTACACTTTAATCAAATAGGCCATAATGCTGAATATTTGAACATGCTTTGATCTCCAAAAGTTATTGTTCCCATTTGACTAACATACGCACTTAAATACAGTACTTTAAATTACTAGTCAACGATTTAATAAATTAAGGAGTGCACTTCTGGTGAATGCAAATCAAAAAGTAAAAGAAAAGAAATTAAAAAAAGAGAGGAGAAAGGACCTATTTTTAGAAGATTCAGTTCAAACGAAAGCTTATCCGCTATTGTCTGAGGTAACGTTTCAAGCATGCGATCATAAAATAAATAGTATCAAATTCAAACATGCTTATATTAAACTCCATTGTGCTATCTTGCAACAGAGGGGCTTAAAGTTTTGTATCCAGTTCTGAAGGGGGAGATGGGGAAAAGTGTGTTTCTATCATCTGCATGTGAGAGAACTTAGCAGCATTGCAGATGTTTTGTCTTCAGTTTTGTTTGTTATTCTCCTTTCAGGATATTTCTTCTACGGATAGCAAAAGAGACCAGGCTTAAGTAGTTTTTTTTAATAATGTGCTGTGTGGATCTGTAGGTTGGAAGGATGGAATCTTTCACAGAGGGGGCGGAAGGAGAATTTGCACTCCTTCATAAACACCACGGCAAACGCTCGCCGCAGGTTTTGGCTGATCTTTTTTTACTATTGTTATCTGATGCACTTTCTTGCAACTGTGCAGTTTTGCAGAATATTTTTACTGGAATCCATGCATATGCTTAATAGCTCTAAAAACTGTCTTGCTTAGTTTAAGATAACTTTATCCAAAAAAAAAAAATTAAAAAAAAAAAAGCAAAAAGAAAGAAAAAGAAGAGATGGGAGAGGAAAAGTTTAGGTCTAGCATCATAACGGCTTAAAACTAAACTAGTTCAAATGGTTATTCTTTACCAGGTGGAAAATGTTATTTTGAAAATAAACAGAATTTTATCTTTCATGGATCCTGGAAGCTTCTTTATCGCAGAGCAAAGATTTGCAATGCAACAACGCATTTACGAGGTAAATAAAGCATTCAAAGACTATCAGTAAAGCATCTACAAAGTGTGACTGTGTCACTAAAGTCTTCAAGCTGTGAGTGGGGATTTTGTTTTGTTTTTTGTTTACACATCAGTCAGCAGCTTGCTTTTATTAACGCAGTTTTGGTTGGCTACAGTGCAGTTGCCAGTTCTGAGATTAGCCTCTCTAAAATTGTCTATGCTATTATTCATATCCTCTTCGATTTCCATGTACTCAGATTTGCTGATTGTGGAGGAGCTGCGGCGACTGAGATCACTGTCAGATGCTAAATTAGGGGAGCTAACGTGAAGTAACTGAGCCTGTTCTTCCCCTTCTGTTTCTCGGTGGTAGAAGTAGTTGAAGTTGGACACGATGACAGGTACAGGCAGGGCAATTGTCAGCACACCAGCGATGGCACACAAGGAGCCTACGATTTTGCCTCCAATTGTCACAGGGTACATGTCACCATAGCCCACAGTGGTCATGGATACCACCGCCCACCAGAAAGCATCAGGGATACTTGTGAAATGAGACTCAGGTTCTTCAGCCTCAGCAAAATATACCGCACTAGAGAACAAAATCACCCCAATGAAGAGGAAGAAGATTAGTAAACCTAGCTCTCTCATACTCGCTTTGAGGGTCTGTCCCAAAATCTGGAGGCCCTTAGAGTGCCGGGAGAGTTTGAAGATTCGAAAGACTCTTACCAGTCTGATGACTCTCAGGATGGCCAAGGAGGTGGCCTGCTCTCCTTTCTGAGTCCCCTCCCGCTCGGCCATCTCGGTGCCCAGGGTGATGAAGTAAGGGATGATGGCCACAATGTCAATGAAGTTCATTATGTTTTTGAAGAAATCAGTCTTGCTGGGGCAAGCAAAGAAGCGCACCACCAGCTCAAAGGAGAACCAGATGATGCACAGGGTCTCCACCACAAAGAAGGGATCTGTGAAGATGTTAGATTTGTAGACCTGGGTGGTGTTGTCAGTGCGGTGCACTGTGTACTCCTTGTCCTCCTTCAGCTCAGGCAATGTCTCTAGACAGAAGATCACGATGGAGATGAGGATCACCATGACAGAGACTATGGCAATAACCCTTGCCGGCCCAGAGCTCTCTGGGTACTCAAAGAGGAGCCACACTTGGCGCTGGTACTCCCCCTCCGGCAAGGGTCTCTCCTCATCTTTAATGAATCCTTCATCTTCCCGGAACTTCTCCATGGCCTCCTCGCCCAGCTCATAAAATTTGATCTCCTCAGAGAACATGTCCAGGGGGACATTGACAGGCCGGCGCAGCCGCCCCCCGGACTGGTAGTAGTAGAGGATGGCGTCGAAGCTGGGCCGGTTGCGGTCGAAAAAGTACTCGTTGCGCAAGGGGTCGAAGTAGCGCATGCGCTTCTTGGGGTTGCCCAGCAGCGTGTTGGGGAACTGGGCTAAAGTCTTCAGCTGCGTCTCGAAGCGCAGTCCCGCAATGTTTATCACCACGCGCTCACAGCACTCGTGGTCGTCGTGGGCAGCGGGCTGGTAGCTATCCTGGGGGTGGCCAGGTAGCGCAGAAGTCTCGTCCATGTTCTCTCCAGCCATCACGGTCATGGTGGCACACAGGAAAGGGGATCAAGGGGCAGGGAAGAAGTGAGGGAAAGGGAGGAGGAGGAGGATGGAGGAGCACAGAGAGACCCAGGGCGGTTCAGGGGTGGGGGGTTGACGTGGGATGGGGAGCTCGAGGAAGGGGTGGATGTGGAGCCTAAAGGATGGAAATACCCAAAAGGGGAAGGGAGAGGTGGGATAAAGGGAGAGGCATCAGGGATGATGGGAGGGTGAAGAAAGAGGGAAGAAGTACCTTTAGGGGGGGCAGAGGGCAGGTAAGGTGAGGGGTCCTGTCCCCCAAACCGGGAGGCTGAAGGTCTATGGAGTGCACCCCCAGGCTGGGGCTCCCCTCCCCAGCTGTCTCCTTTAGCCTTTAACTCGATCCGTCCACTTTTCTCGCCGGCTCGACCATCGCCGCAGCTGCTGTCACGAAGCTACCACACACACACACACACATGCACACACAGGCACATACACATAAAATAAATAAATAAATATAGAAATAAATATATAAATCACGGGCTGGCTGGGAGGCGAGTCCTTGCAATGCCAACTCAGCAAATTTCCATCACCTGCCTCTTCCTTCCCCCCCCCACCACCGCCACTGCCCTGGTCCTCTCCTCTCTTGCGCTGGGGAGGGAGGGATGGAAACACTCTGCTTTGAAGGCGTAAAGCTCCCTTGCAGGATGGAGGCTGCCAGGGAGGAGAGAAACAGAATAACCCAGCCCCCAAGCCCCTCCACAAACACACACACACACTCAGGCGCAATGGATTGGCTTTCACACCAGCAGGAACATCCCGTTCTGCCCACTACGGCAGCACATGCGGAGTTCTACGCGTTCCTACACATCCCCGGACGTGCACCGAGGCCTCCAAGGCAAGGAAGGTGCCCCGAACTCATCGGGAGGGCTTCCCGGGCAACTTCAGCGGGGTCAGCTCCTTCAAGGAGTCTCCCGAGCACCGCGCATCCCGCTGTGGAGGCTTAGCTGAGCACTGACAACTTCATCACACCAACCGAGGGGTGGGGGGAATAAGAGAGGGGGAGCAGAGCATCTCCTCTCCTGCTTTGCAGCAGCTAAAGGTAACTGAGAGAGAGACAAGGGGAAGGAGGTCGGCATCCCAGACCCACACCGTCCAAAATCGAGTGTAACAGCGGCAGGGAGAAGGGGCTTTTCCTTACCTGCTCCGGGCGAGACGCGCCGCTCAGGAGTAGGAGCCAGTGCCCGAATGCGTCAAGTCGCCTTGCAGCAGCATCCAAAAAAAAACCAAACCAAAACAAAAACCGCAGCGGCAAACTTAACCCTCCTCCTCCTCCTCTCGCGCCCCTCTTTATAACACAGCGATCGCTTTACAGGGCTGCCTGCGAGACACTGAAATATTCATACACTGTCTTAGGCTGCACCAAGGGCGAGTGGGTTTAATTAGTTTCTGCTGAGAACCGCAGTGGGGGGTGGGGGGTGTGCGCGGAAAAGAGCGCAAAGTACCTTTTCCAAAAAGGCTCGAGTTAGTCAATAAAATCAAGGAGTCCTAGATAGCTGCTGGCTCTCCAGCTCTCTTCCCTTAGGACAGCTGGAAAAGGAGCCGGGCGCTGGGCAGCGGCGGCGGGGGAGATGTCAGAGCGCCGCAGCCCTGCAGCCGCATCCCCGGAGTCGGTCTTGGCTCGTCCCGGCAGCAGCAGCAGCGGCGGAGGCAGGAGGAGGCAGGAGCTGGACGCGTGTGGCAGGAGCGAGAGGGCTGCTGAGTGCATAAGAGCGAGGAGCAAACTCGAGCCATTTCTTGACGCTGCAGTATCAGCAGAAACCTGAGAGCTGTTTGGTGCAGCTCGGGGATCGGGAGGGCGGGGGAGCCGGGGGCCGGGGCCGGCGGAGGAGGGAGGGAGGGAGGGAGGGATGGATGGATGGATGGAGCGAGGGATGCGCGCTGCCCCCGGGCCGGCCGCCTCCGCACGCTGCGCGCCGCGCCCCCGACGCAATGCGGGATGGGCTCCGGGATGGGGCTGCGGGATCCGGCTGCGGGATGGGACCCGGGATGGTCCCCGGGATCCCGGGCAGCCCGGACAGGTGCGCCGAGGGACGGCGGGACAGCGCTTCGTCCCCCGCAGCGCATCCCGCACGGAGCGGGGCCGCGCATCCAGCACCGACCCCGGCTGCCACCCCCAGCCTGCCTCGGTACGGGACGGGGATGCGCATCCCGAGCCTCCTGGACACGCTGGTGGAGGCTAAAGCCCGAGCTGGAATTGGGAGGGTTAATGGTCAGGCAGGGACAGTGCCCCTTCACGCTGCTTTATCGCAGCGAATTCGTTTAATTGATGAATCACATAAGTTGGAGATGGAAAAGACCCATTATGTCATCAGCTGGCCTCCCCTGCCGGCGCAGGATTGTTCCCCACAGTGTATGATCGCTTACATTATATAAAAGCCTGCCGCTCACTTTGTCGGAGCGGGAGCGGTGATCAAATACAACCCGTGCCTGTGTAATTTGAAGCACTCCAGAGCTAAGTAACACCAAGTCCATGTTTAACAGACCTGGTCTCATTAGCTTTCCACTGCATAATACATTATCTCCACTTAAGATCACCACCTTGGCAGTCCAAAAATACTTAACCACCTGACCTCCCCGGTAGTTTCTGTCTCTTCTTCCCTTCCCCTTACTTTGTTGTTTGGGATGAGTTTTTTTCATGATGTTTTGGTTTTAATTTTTTTTTTTACTAGAATAAAAATCATTCTGAAATCCTCTACCCCTGTCAGTGCTGCAATCACAGCTAGTTAGCATGCTGCATTCACCAACCCTGTGGAAACATAAGTGCAACAAACAAACAGATTTCCTGTCTAGCCTGCTACAAGGGTGGGTTTTGTTGTTTGGTTTGTTTTGGGTTTTTTTTTTCAGTATCACATATGCTGAAAGTTTTGTGAGAAACTTCTAGTGAAGTTCTGAGCAAGAGGAAAGTCTCCTTCTGCCACTCTTGGGTGAGACAAAACACAAAATAAAAAGAGAGGGTCTTCTTCCAGCGAAAAGTAAAACACAATTTTCTCTCTGAAGTTCAGCAGCTCAGCATCAGCACCCAGCCCTGGACCCTAAAAAGTAAAAACTAAACCACCCCCCAAAAAAGCAAGGCTGTCCCATCAGCTAAACTAACCAGGCTGTTTTTCAACCCCTCGAGAAACTCAGAGTCAGCCTTTGGCTCCACATCCTCTTATGGCAGTGAATTCCACGCCTGGGTGGCACGGCTGCTGCAGAGGGCTCCGGGAGCTCGGAGCTCTGCAGGGCTGTGTCCCCCTGTCCCAGCCCAAAGCATGCTCAGGATTGGGCTGAAAATGCAGATCTGACAAGCAGAGGCCCGAGTTCACGGTGCTGCTCTGCCCTTGGCTTCCTGCAGAATTGCAGGCAAGTCCGTACATTCTGCTTTTGCATCTGGAAAACAGGGCTTAAAAGTGTTTCCTTTGCCTGTCACAGCTCCTTAGGCTGCTGGATTCTGAGAGCTGCCTTAGCACAGCAGAACCCAAATCCTCCCTGGGAGCTGTGTGCATACCAGGCACAGAAATAAAAATAAGAGGAGTGATAGCAACCCTTGTTTTTCCATTACAACAAAAGGACAAACTGAGATATTGCTCTCCCCCTCCTCATTTTGAATAGCTTTGAACTGTGGGATTTCACTTTGCAATCCAACCACCATTACTGACAAGAAGTCACGCTGGAAGGGAAGGATCTTTCTAAGTGGGCTATTAGCCATGGGGTCAATAAAATCTTGTTAAAGTACACAGACTAATGAGCAGTGTAACTAGGGCTTGCAAGAAGGTCGTATGTTACACATTATAGTGCTAAGTAGCTTCAATTAAGTGTTGAGGAATGGAAGGAGAATCCAACTTGCTGCCAAATTCAAAGCCAGGCTGCTGCTATTTCCTACCTTCTATATTACAGAAAATGGCCAGCAGCAGTTGAACTGGTAATCCCCCCAAAGAGCCACACTGAAAAATTCTCTTCAGGAACAAAATTTTTTCGTAGGGAAACTAAAAACTTTTCAGCCTTTTGTGGTGGGAAGTCTGGTGGTACTGTTGTAATGAGAAAGAACAGAATTTTTCCTCTTTTTTTTGTTTGTTTTTGTTTTAGAAAGAAAGAATCAAGTTGTTGATTAAAAGTCCTTGTGTGTTGCGAAAAAAAATTGTCTTGAATGAATGTGAATCTGAAACAGGATTTAAAAAATAAGCATTGGCTTTACATAGTGAAACAGGCTTTAAACACTGCTGCCAGGGAACTTGGAAAATCCTGATTGAAATCAATGGGTGCAGAAGCACAGTGGATTTCTGAGCATGGCATCATTCCTGTGAGTGCCTTGAGTGACCCCCAAAATTTCCTCACCAGCAAGAGACATTTTGTGTGATAAAAACCATTGTGAAATCCAGTGGTAAAGTTTGTCCTGGTTGTTTGAACACTATGGATGCTCACTGTAATCCCAATCCATCTAAGCCTGGAAACCAACCTGGAAACATTATAGCTGCACTTTGAGCTGCCTAAAGGCACCAAGGATTTGTGCAGGTGTCACCACACACCTCATTTAATGGCCTTGGGAGGCAGAGGGTGAAGGGAAATGTCCTGGCCCAAATTTGCCATGCAAAGCTCTGTCAATCGTTCTGGTTCATGACATGGAAAGAGTCAACTGATGGAACCAAAGGTGAGCTTGTGGTGTTGACAGTTGGGTTTTCTTCCTTGAGGGGAAAAAGGAATCCTTTAAAAGCTTTTAATCTTTTAACACTGATTCATGAGCCTTGCTAATATCCTTCAGTATTATTAGGCATTTTTTGTGACAGGGAAAATCAAATCTCATGCTTCAAAGAATACTGATAGCTGGTGGGAGATGACAATGAATTTGGTTCCCTCTTGTTATATTGTTTCATTTTTTGTCCTTTTCCCTTTTAAAGCCTTAAATATTTGCCCTCTGTGATCGAAAAAAGCCAAGTAGACCCAGTCCTGTTGCTAGACAGAGGGAAGAGGAGAGCTTGGGAGTTATCCCTGTGAAGAAGGAAGAAGAAACTGCCCTCACTCATATGATAGTTGTGCCATTAGGACCAGCCTGGAGAGAAAAGATGTCCCTGTATCCCACATCAGTGGGCTGGAAAGGCACAAAGTGTGGCAACAGGAGAATGGCTGGGCAGGGAAGAACAGAAAATGTCCTGTATTAGGTTGGGGTTGAGCTTTCTTCTGTCCTCCTCAAAAGCAGGTGTATAATCAGAAATGGAAACAAAGTGCCAATCCACCCTTGAGAATATTTAGGTTTTTAACACACAGGACTTTTTTCTTAAAAGGAGCCGCTTTGGGCTTCCCATAATTGGATGACCTTATAAAAACACTACAGCAAGAATTTATGGCCACCAAGTGCAGAGAGCAGAGAGTGGCTTTTGCTCCTGTCATGAGGGGTGAGCACCACACCAAGAGCCACTGTCACAGAAGGGAACACCTGAGGAGAACAGAGCATCACCAGAGTAAGTATGTTCCTGTAAAATCCTAAAACCAGTCCTTGCGCTGGGTCCTTGCAATACACAACCAAAAAGTCAGCTTTGGGAAGTCTGAGATTGCTCCTGTGTGAGTTCATTCGCAGGATGATTCCATCCCATAAAAAAAGATTCTGACAGATATCTAAACAGAGCCCGCCTAATACGGCATCGAGCTGCTCAGGAGTGAATCAGAAAGTTGTGGTGTTTTTGAAAAACAAGCCTTGTTATGAAGCTTGAGGCTAGTGATGATGAGTGATAGAATCACATAATCACAGAATGGTTTGGGCTGGAAAGGATCATCTGGTCTGAGATGAAGATCATGCAGTTCCACCCCCTGCCATGGGCAGGGACACCTTCCACTATTCCAGGTTGCTCAGAGCCCCATCCAGCCTGGCCTTGGACACTTCCAGGGATGGGGCAGCCATAGCTTCTCTGGGCACCCTGTGCCAGGGCCTCAGCACCCTCACAAGGAACAATTCCTTCCCAATATCCAATCTAACCCTGCTCTGTGTC
>PYHW01009829.1:19340-31351 GCA_013186435.1 Turdus rufiventris | reverse complement strand
AACATATACTTGCCTTAGAGCCCAAATTTAGAGTTCCAGTTGCATGTCCTCTTTTGGGAACAGGGTTCTTGCTGACCTGCCTGCCCAGAATGTTTCTTGTCTGCTGGAGAGACAGCTCAAGTGAAGCAGAAGCAATTATTTGCAGAAAAAGAAAGAACTTGACTAAACAAAACCACCGTCGGCTACCGCATATTAAAGTGAAAGACCTAGATGCTTTGAAGCCTTGTCCCCAGTGATTTTAAGTGCTTCAGAATAATTCCAAGTCTTACCCAAAATGAAGGCAGTGAGGCACCCCTCAGACACTACCAGGCCATCAGTGTCCCATCTTTTCTGTGCCTTGGGCACTGCTGTTGTTCCAGCTCCTCAGTCTTGCTTTTTTGTGTCTCGTCCTACTTTATATCTGGGCCAGGGTCTGTTCTGGACTCGAGAAGTTTGTGACCTATTCCCTTTCTGGAGCCTCTTCTGTGCTGGCTGAGGCAGAAGGGAATGGTTTGCTCCCTGTTGGTTGTATTCCTTGAGTGCTTTGTTACATTTGAGTTTTGAGCACCTCTTTTTATGATTTATTTTCACTTGAAGTCTCAAAATCAAGTCTATGGAGTTTAAAATGCCACTGAGTGCTTAGTGAGCACATTGCAGTAGGGCCATTACACTTCAGACAAATCTCTCCCTCCCTATGTGGCAACTTGCTGATTTATTTACAAATTGCTTGCCTTTAGAATTTCGAAAGCTGTTGTCCCTTTACGTCCTGCTTTCCAAATCTTTGAGCATTGTGTAGGAAAAGAGAAAGGACATTCAGCTGGTACCTCCTGTCTGTGTCCAATTGCCTCAAGGCAACAGGCAGCCAGTTAATATTCAACACTTACAGCAGTATTTTCTGACTTCATCAGTGACTAAGGACTGATCCCAGGATAATGATCCCATTGTACTGTGTAGCAGAGAAATACATTGGTGCTGTGAGGGATGCCAGGAAGAGCCTTCCAGCAAGGGGCAGGCAGCAGTGAGCGTGGCAAGGTGGATGTTGTAGGGCAAACATAGCAGCACAGGGCAAAACACCTTGCCAGCAGCTACCTCCAAATGTTCTGCTAACACCAGTGTATGTAAGAGGGGATGCCCCAAACCTGAGCCACAATATCAGACCAGTTCTCACCCAGTCTTACCAAAGAGCTGCTTTTCCTACACCCTGATATGTGCTTTGGAGCAGGGAATCACTGCCAGAGCCACATCCCCAAAGCAGCAGAACCCTTGGCAAAGATCTCAGCCTCTGGGATGTGGGGCAGCAGCCAGCAAAACCCACTGTGGAAGGAAGTTTGCTATCTGCCTGAAACCTCAAGGTGATCCATGTTTGATCATTGGGATTCACAGCCTGTCCACAATCTTTGATTTCCCTCATGTTTACTGATACAGTTTAGAAACATTAAATGGTTTTTTTCTTAAAAACATCAACTGTTTTCAGTTTAAAAGCAAGAGGTGGTGCTTGCCTCTGTCCTCATGAGCCAACATTTTACCTATGGAAATTTCCATGGCCGGGGTGAAGAGAAAAAAATCCCACCCACCTGCAAGGACAGGCAATACCCAAACACCCAGGCCTCCAGTGTCCTGGAATGTTTTACACATGGCAAATCCATCCCTTTTCTCCTGTGAATGAATATGGATTTATTTAGAGTTCCCAAACTATGGATGGATTTCAGGTTCCCTTACAAAAATTCTACCTAGACCTGCCTGAGGTCACTGTGTGTGGTTCAATGAAGCCAGTTTCCTCCAAGAGCAAAGCAGTAAAGTGATTATGGTATTTTGTTTGACTGATAAAAAGAGATAGAAATATAATCACTAAGAAGCTATATCAGATGATATCTTCATCTGCAACACTATTTCTGTGTTTGGGCATCTTGTGGGGAAAAGGCAGAGATTAAAAATGCATTAAATACAGCAGCTAAAGATGGTGAATGGCATAGGAAAAAAAAAAGAAAATGCGTAGGAATAATGTATTTCAACATAAACCAAATCCTTCTTTAATTGATCTCTGCAATTTATTAAATTGATCACAAATCATGAGTAGTTTCAGGTTATCCTCAGCTGTGGACTTTTAGAATTTACCTTGTTAAAAGAATGATCACCCTTCTAACACACAGGCATCTGTGACTGTGCATATCTCATTGGATTGCTACCAGCTGGAATCAGAGCGTGCAGCAGAGCTCTGACCTTTGTGCTGCAAAATCAGAGGAAACAACCAAGGAGATAAAGGAGAGTCCTCCTCATAAGGAGGAAGTGGTACAGAAATCAAATTCACTTGTGCAAAGATTCACTTTGCACTGCCAGCCAGCCCACCAAGCTAAAGAACTCCACCTACTCAGCCAGCCATAGGGATCTGGGAATTTTAACTTGGAGCATGAAATTAATCAGAGCACTGTGAGGAGTTGGCACAGCACGGTGTGGAGGGTCCATTTGCTGAATCCTGTTGAAGAGCTGTAGGAGCAGACCAGGCTACTCTTTCATTCTAGCCAGGGAAACAACAAAGACATCCAGTGACATTAGCACTGAGTAAACACAGAACAATCCAAGGAGCTCTTTCCTCACATAATATGGAAGTCACCGCTGTATTGAGGACAAGCACAAGTCATATGTTCCCCTTAAGTCCTACTTAATCCCTGCTTTGAGGATTTAAAGGACATTCAAGTGATTCATAAACCCTGTGCATGTTGTCTGCACAAGAATGATTTTTTACCCACCACAGAGACAGCTGAGCCGTTGGGAATTCTGCAATGGGTCTCATCAATGGAATCATGTTGTGTTCAGGAAGGCCTGGCTGAGGCTCTGCCTCAGTTGCAGCTGTAGCTTTACCATCTGACATCCTGGTAATCCAAACTTATGGTTTATGGTGTGCCCTGATTCCCCACAGGGTTCTGCAAGCAATGTCTGTGTCTTACCGGCATCATTGCATATCTGGGTGGGAAAGGAAGTCAAGGAGGAGCTTTGCATCAAGCACAAGCCAGGAATAAAGGCAGGAGGTCTCTTCTGACAGTTTATTGATCTGAGCCAGCATCACCAACTTCCTGGTTAAAAAAAAAAAAGAAAAAAAAGTGATAGAAAAATATTTGCTTGTTTTCAGAGAAAATGTCCAGTTAGAAAATGGGGTGAAATCAGCAAGACAGTCCCTAAATGTTGCTGCTTTTGAAGGCAACACCAAACTGTGAAAGATGGTTTCAGATACCTTTTGCACAGTGTGTGTGAATTTATTTTTGCTTGGGGTTTTGGTTTATACCTCATTGTGGTGATCTGTTCTTGTTCCTCTTGCATATTTTTTTGCAGGTTCCTTGGCAGTGGCTCCTGCATCTATCACAGCTCCATTCTGCAGCACACAGCGGAAAGGAGATTATTCAGATCTATAGCTCTGTCAAATGACACTCCTTAAGATGTTATGTAAGCTTAAAAAGGTGAATTTATGCTCTGGCTTATATACCTCTTTGTGCCCGAGGCACTTTGATGTATAAAAATCTTCCAATAAAAGCAAATAAACACGTACACCCACCACTTGTTGGGGCCATGAGCTCTGGGAGTTATTTTGTAGAGGGACTGATACCTTCATACCTCCTTTCTTAAAAGAAAAAATATTAGGAGAGACTATTTACAAGGGCCTGGAGTAACAGGATGAAAGAGAAGGGATTCACACTGACACAGAGCCGAGTTAGACTGGATATGAGGAAAGAATTCTATGAGGGTGCTGAGGCCCTGGCACAGGTTGCCCAGAGAAGCTGTGGCTGCCCCATCCCTGGCAGTGTTCCAGGCCAGGCTGGATGGGGTTTTGAGCAACCTGGGATAGTGGAAGGTGTCCCTGCCCATGGCAGGGGGTGGAAGTGGATGACCTTAAGGTCCCTTCCAATCCCAGTCATTCTATGAGTCCATGAAATTCGAACACGTTGCAAGAAGCAGAGAAAAGCTGATACTGAAAAAGTATTGGTGACAAACTCCAGACAGGGCAATTTAGTTTTTTCACCCACAGAATAAATCCTAAAACCTAGATAGAGTTCTAGGTGCTGGATTCTACTCCCAGAAGCCTTGGTTCTCACTTGTGACCCTCACCTGCAGCATTAGCTTGGTCCCCACACTTCTCCTTTCCATCTTTCATCTTGTCTTTCCTATGTAGGCTGTAGTCTCTGTGGAGCAAGAGTTTGCATGTCCCATGTCCTTGTGATATATAATTCAGGTGGCCCTGATCCTGCGCCAGTAGAAAAATATAAAAATCTCCAGTTTGACACTCAACAACACAGCTGGAAAATTGGAGAGGGAGTAAGAGTACTGTTTGTTTCTAATGGAGCATGACCTCTGGCTCTGTCCAGCTTTGATCACAAAAAGAAAGAAATCTTTCCCAGGTCCTTTTGTACTGCTTCCCCTGCTGTGCTGTTCTTTTTGCTCCTAGATAGTTCCCCAGCTGTGGCAGGAACTCCCAGCTCTCTGTCCCTGCTGGGGGGAAATGGTGCTCCCTGCCAGCAGAGGTGTCCTGGATGCAATTATAAACCAGAGGGATCTCCTGTGGCATGCGGAATATTGCATTTACTCTGGACATTTAGCAAGAACTGGTGATCCAAAGCTTGCTGGCCCCATTGCAGCCCTCCTTTCCATCAAAACTCCTCAGGAGTTCTCTCCTATAACTCCATCTTCCATGCTGGAGCACCTTTGGCTTTGCAGCAGATGGCAATGCAGCACTGCCCGCTGCCAAGACCAGCCAGTTCATTTTCCCATCATCTGCATCTCACTATGAAGCAGCAGAAAAAGAGGGGAAAAAAAAAAAAAAAACACTTGGCAGCTGATCTGTGGCAGGTTATCTGCTGTCGTGGGGCTCTCAGCAATACGAGCACATCAACTCCAATAACTCAGGAATAAGCAAATGGTGAAGTCCAGAGACAGCTGCTCCTTACTGACATGGTGGACATAGGCCTGAGGACAATCTACAGAGTCAGCTGAAATTCCAACCTCAGATTCCTAAACAGCTCAGATTTTCCCCTGCTTTTCCCACAGGAGGGGCAGAGAATGTCCCCTCAGTGCAGCACCAATGGAATATTTTCTTGGCATTGGACCTTTCCTGTCTGCTCTCTCCACCCAGTTTCATCAAACTGTGTCTCAGCATTAGCCTGGCTTTTGGGCACATGATGCTGTGGAGTTAAAAACTTGAGTTGTTAGCAGATTAGTCCAATCAACTTTCAGTTGTGACAAAAACAAAAGCAGCCTTCAAATGGGGAAGCAGGTATCACAGCAAGGAATGCACAAGATATCCATGGGTAGGTTTAGTTCAATTAAAAATATCCATTTTATTTCTCATTCCCTCTATGTGCTTTTCATCATTTCAATAAAGGCAAATCAAGAGCTTTCAACTTGCTCTGGCCCACACTGACTTAAAACTCGTATTTCATGAAGGAAGAATTTTCCAATTTCCTATTTTTTGGAGCTAAGTAGCATTTTCCATGGGCCACTTATTTTGTCTTCAAAATGTTATTTTGAATGTCTTCAAAATAACAACTGAAGCTTCATAAATAGAAGCACAGCCTTCCTTTCCCTCTGAATCTCTCTTAGAAAATAAACAGGGATGGACACTTCAAGATGATGGTTCCTGAAGAATTTCACAGAAATCCCTCTTCCTGCTCTTCTGCCTTGGGGCTGTGGCAGAAGGGAGCTGTGGAGCCAGATTCCAATTCTTGGAGCAGTGCAAATCCATGGCTTCTGATGGATTTGCTCCTCACTGAGAATGCCAGAAGAGTGAAAAAAAAAGGGTCAGGAAGTTCAGATGCAGCCTCAAGGAGCAGCCTCCAGCAGCAGGTAAGTGAGCAGTACTAAAAGACAGAGAGCATCATCTTTTTCCAGGGAGCTTGACAAGGTTTTCAAAGAAAACAGCATTTCTGATACCGAGTAAATGCAACACTCTTTTGTAAATCAAATTAGGCAAGAGGTACCGATATTTCAACATCCCCCCAAAAAAGTTAATGCATTCAAAACAAACAAACAACAGGAAAAAGAAAGGGATATGAAAACACCATAGCTAAAATATGCCTTTCATGTTCCTGTGTCAAGATCTGGATTATTACACATCAGCAGTGTGCTATCCTGCTGCACACTTGTGATACATCCATAAGAAATTTTTGGTTTTACTTGAAAACAAAACAAAATAAAACAAAACAAAATAAAACAAACAAAAAAAAAATCCCATGCAAACTATTTCAGCCAAGTCCAAGAAAAAGCAAGCAGAAGTGTGTACCTAGAAAAGACTGACCTAGCTGAGAAGTTTAGGTTGATTATCTTGGAGTACAAACCTGAGAAGTTAAGGAAAGAGAGTGTTTTCCTGTGCTGCTTTTACTATGGGTGAAGCAAGAGCAGAAATTCAGGGTGGACAGCTGGAGGTGCATTTCAAAGCACAGCAGTTAAACTCTCCAAAGCTTCCAGAGTCCAACAGCATTTTATTTTCCTGAGCTGCAAGAACCTACTGGGCACAGAAGTCCCTGCATGGGGGAACACAAACATTTGCCATCTGGATATAGATAAAAAGACAGTGCAAATTACAGGAGAACAGGCTTCAATAATGGTGTCTCAGACAAGACTCAGTGAAACAGGAAAGTGTGGACAGAAATCTAATGGTTAATTCTAAAGATTTATCTACTCAGTGCATCAGATTGGCCCACTCAGAGACCTCAGATCCTTGGAGAAAGGTATTTTCCTAAATATTTGTTGGTTTTTAGACACTGAACTTCTGTCTCCATTTACAATTCTGCAGTTGTGGGGTTTTTTCCCCTTCTGTTATCCCAGAGGTACCACTGCTATCCCTGATAGGCTCAGCCTTGAGCAGTGGCAGATCCATCCTGGAGCCACCTGGAACTGGCTCTGTTGGACACAGGGGAAGCTTCCAGCAGCTTGTCACCCCACTACCAAAACTGCAAACCCAATGCACCCCAAAATACAAATAACCACAGTGAAATGTTGTATATTTTTCCTCCTCTGACTATTTTTCAGGCTTAAATGAAGCTAATTTTAGAATATTACCTGTTCCAGGTAAAACTAGGAATAGCTTCTCTACCAGAAGCAATTCGTGCTATGTGCATCCTTTGAATGCAGGGCTGGCCTTTAGGGATCTGCTTGTATGATGCAAACGTGCAAATATGGATGTGGAAATAGGAAAAATCCTTTCACACAGGCTCTTCATTTGAGCTTTCTTGTCCATAGAGAGCAGGGGTGCAAAGTTCAGTGGCCTAAATTTAAATTGTACCTTTCTGTGACTTTCCCAGGTAAATGCTATATGTCAAAATACAATCTCAAAAAGGCTTATTTGCTTCAAGGTGCTACCTTTTACTAGCCAGGATTTCTTCATAATTTTTAATCTAAACCTGCTCTTGGTCAATGTGAAGCCATTGAAAGTCGTGCCAGGGCATCCTACTATAGAGAGGATTACAAAATATGTCATATAATGTTTATCCAATCAAAGCCAAAACAGCACACTTTAATTCACAGGACAACTCACAGCATCACTGTGGGATGACACAAAAGTGGAGAAGATGGTAACTGCAGAAAATTCCTACTGGTTTACTAGGAGAGAGAACATGAACAATGACCTGGAGTGACAGGGGCAATGGCTTCCCACTGACAGAGAGCAGGGTTAGATTGGATATTGGGAAGGAATTGTTCCCTGTGAGGGTGCTGAGGCCCTGGCACAGGTTGCCCAGAGAAGCTGTGGCTGCCCCATCCCTGGAAGTGTTCCAGGCCAGGTTGGATGGAGCTTGGAACTGGATAATATTTAAAGTTCATTCCAACCATTCTGTGATTCTCGGAATGTGTTTCCAGGTTGTAAAACCACATCTGCCCACCACCCCCTCAAGCTGTAAAATCTGAATGAAACAACACAGGCCAAACATTGCTTTAGCCTTTTGCTCTTTGGATAATATTACCAGCTCTCCCAGGCTTGAGTGCAAGGAGCTTAGCTCTGAGCTTTATTGTGGCTAATCTCATCAGAGACTGCTGTGCAGCCAGGCTCCCCTAAGACACACGATGGGGAGGATCTCAGGGAATAAGGGAAAGGCAGATGGGGAAGCCCCGCATAAATCATAAAGAATTCGAAATAAACATTCAAGAGCTCAATGAAAATCCCAGATTAAAAAAAAAAAAATGTCTCATCTCAGGTTGCTTTACACCTGAAAAAACCAAAATTCCATTTCTTTTCTTTCATAGACTGAGGTAATGTAGATCTGTATCACAATATTCTAATGGGAGCATGGACCTATATGGGGCATTTCTTGCTGGTCTTTCCATGMATTTAAAATCCATTTTACACTTCAGAAGGGCTACATTAGTAGTGGTAAGTTCACCAAATGATGTGACTCCATCATTCTGAAAATTACTATTAATTCGACCCCAAGGCAGCAAAGGTACCTTAGGAAAAGATTAATTAAAACAAGAATTTCTTTTTATTTTCTTTCTCTCAGGAAAAAAAAAAGAAAAAAGCCACCTGGCTGGAAATAATAGGATGATAAGAGAGGATGTCTGGCTTAAACTGTGCTAAAGACTCAAAAAGCTAGGGCATTGCAGGTTTTCCTAGGGTTTCCAACAGAGACCAAGCAAGAAATTTGTACCATAGAAAGGGCCAAAAGGATAGATCCAGCCCAGTGGGATAGATGGGAAGAGACCCTGGGCAAGGTTATAAACTTCCAAGAGAGAAAAGTGTATTGTTGGGAATGTGCTGTAACTGTTCTGTGGCTGCAAGCTTCCAGAGTCATGTAAAATGTGCTTTCTCCAGTAATTTTGATTTGTATGCTAGGAACTCACCTGTTAAGGGAGCATTTTCTTAGGAAAAAAAAAAAAAGAAAAAAAAAGACAACCTCATGGAGAACTTGAGTTTCTGAATTATGTAGGCACTGAAAAATGAGAGTCATGAAGACTGGACAAAATCATCGTGATCTCAATCTAGAGATGGGCCTAACCTTGGTCAGATCTGTTGCAAAGCATGTCAGAAGAACATGGGAGAGCCAGCTGGGAAAACACAAAATTGCCTGAAAGAATACATGTTTATCCACTCATATCTGCCCATCCATCCATTCATTGATTTTGTGCACACCCTGACAAGACGTGCTTCCAGCTTCCTTTCTTTTCCCCCTCACATATCAATCCAGGCATTTACTGGACGTGATAATTATAGCAAGCTCTTAAATCCCAATAAATACTACCAAGCTGGCTACTCAGAGGCTTCCATGCATCGACTTTTTAACACAGTAATGATGATTACACTGTATTGCATCTGAGTATTTTTAGAGGTTTCCCCTTGAGCAGACTTAGGGAGAGGGAGGAAATACAGTCAGAAATGGGAAGGAGCTATTACAGCCTGGAAAGAGGTTATGTTTTCAAATTTTGACTTTCAGAACAGTGGCAGAATTATAAACATGTAGAGGTTCCTGGTTTTAGGCTCTGATGTTCTTTCAGTGACAGAGAAATGATGCTTCTGCTGCTATGAGGGCTCTGGAGCAGCCAGTGCTGTGGAAACTTAGTTTATCACTGGCTAACCCATGTCCTGCAACATGAGCTCAATTTCTGAGGCTGTACTTTGAAAAGGGCCAAAAGCTTGGCTTGCTGTTCTTGGTTGTGCCTAAATTCCATTGCCCAGCATTGCCAGTGGAAATACCCAAGGTTTTCACTACCAAGAGCAAAATCAGAGCCAGGGTGGGGAGCAGTGGAAACAAAACCAGGGATGTAGCACCTCCCACCCTCCACCTGCAGGTTGGCCAGAGTTATATCAGCCCTACCTGCCCCCTCTCTCCATCCCACCTGGGCCAGGAAAATCGTGCAGCTCCCTGCACAGGTCACCATAAAGTTTAGGAGACACAACTAGTTCCTTTTCTGGCCTAAACTCACAGAGCTCAAATGCTTCCTCTGAGGAAATGCCTTCTGAATCTCAAATTTCTCATGATTCAGAACTTACTCAGAGCCCTTCTTTCCAGCACAACTCTCGAAAGGCACCATTTAGTTTTGCTGCCTCGAGATCTTTCTATTGTGCAGCAGCAGCAGAGAATAGGACCAGGATGAGGAGGGAAGCACGCAAGGTAAGCGAACATTTGGCAGTGCAAATGGCTGAGAGGTGAGGAAGGGATCCTGGCACATGGTGAGTCAAGAAAAAAGAAAGTCAAGAGTCAAGAAAGAAATCTAGGAAGGGTTGGTACAACTGCACATGAGAGGAGAATGCTCTGGGTGGAGAAGGGTTGCAGGCCACCAGCAGCATTGAAGGACTATGAAATCCTCAGAGGACCTTGGGTGAGTAGAGTGAAGTGAGGTGAGTAGAGTGAAGTGACCCTTCTCCTGAATCCGGTAAGTGACTCTTACAGAATCTGAATATCAACAAATACATCAGAGCCAGGTGATTCACCCCATTTTGGTTGCTGTAAGTGCTCTGAAGTTTTGTATACAGTAAACAGTGATTCACAAAGGATGAGTAAGGCCCAGCAGTCTGTGGCAAGAGCAGCGGAAACCTGCCAAAGTTCTCACTGTCACAGGACTGGAGTGACATGACAATCCCTTTTCCCTTATTTCCCACTGAAGTTTGTCCAGACTCCTGGCCATAATCAAGGCCCCTTGGACACCCAGGTCGTTTTGTACCAAGACACAGCTTCTGACTCTGGACAGAATTGTTCCTGAAGGGCAAATATATTAAAAAAAAAAATCATCAGTACTGTAGCTCTTGGTAGAAAATGAGGCTCTGGTTCTGTGTGACACTGAGGATACAACAAGAGCTTAGACAGCAACCACTGTTCCTGTCTAGGAACAGCAGTATCAGGTGTCTGCAAATGTGTATGAGAGGAACCAAATGAAAGAGGCCAAAGATATGTCAGCTGAAGAGGAAATCAGTGAAAGAGCCAGTCTTAGTTTCTTCAGCAAGCTGCAATTCAAAGGCTTGATCAGTGAGGATATAAAAAGGTAGAATTTGATATTGAGGCTATTTTATGTTCCTGCTGACTGGTCTACAAAAAGAATGCTTATGTTTCTACTGCTTTGAAATGTTTTATACCTTCTAGCCCATGTTTATTTGTTGCTTGTATCTCTACTCACTTCCACTGACACTGAATATACACAGAAAAATAGCTGTATGTATAAATTCCAGCATCTCCCCCTGTGAAAAACTTCAGGAGGAGGACATGGCAGCTGTTTAGCAGCACACAACACCCCTGTGCACCACTGCAGGGTAGGAAGGAGTGCAGATCCCCATATCCCATTGCCATTGCAAGATGAAAGCGTAGATACTTAGGCTATAATTAACCACACTGAATTTGAGCAGTAAGCTAAGGTTAATGGTCCTACAACACTTGAGAGAAGTGTAATTGATCTCTTAGAGAGCATGAGTGATTAGGAGATGGGTTTGTGTCACTGGGGAGGTAGTGCTGTCAACACCACAGTGTCCAACCACTAGCAGTGTTCCCAGGGCACCCCCTTCACCCAGCCCAATGAAATGGATGTGCTTCATCTCCCACATTTGCCAGCACCTTATAAAAATGGACCTAGGCTGATTCCATTGCCTTTTGTGTTCGTCACAACCAGAGGAACTGCTCAAATTCATACATCTCAAAATAATAAATTTCATGCTCCTCCCAAAGTCAGATAATGCAGCTGTGCCCATTTCACTACACCTGAGTCAGAGCTGCAGTAAATTGCCTCAAACACCAGGAACTGCTGTGGAGCTGCACCCGAGGTGATAAACCTGAACCACTGAGGATATGGCAAACTGAGATCAAAGAATTACAGAATGGTTTGGGTTGGAAATGGACCTTAAACATCATCTCATTCCAACCCCCTGCCATGAGCGGGGACGCCTTCCACTGTCCCAGGTTGCTCAGAGCTCCATCCAACCTGGCCTGGAACACTTCCAGGGATGGGGCAGCCACAGCTTCTCTGAGAAACCTGTCCCAGGGCATCCCCACCCTCACAGGAACAATTCCTTCCCAATATCCAATCTAACCCTGCTCTGTGTCAGTGTGAAGCCATTGCCCCTTGTCCTGTCA
>PYHW01009827.1:207040-224594 GCA_013186435.1 Turdus rufiventris | reverse complement strand
ATTTACTGCAGAATCTGAAATTTTTGTCTGATAATTTTTGGACATCTCTTTTGTACCTGTCTGTTTTGACTGAATATTCTCATCGTTGCATTTCTTCAGGCTAGCATATTAAAGTTGAAATTTATTTGAATGGATAGTAAAGAATTAATATTATGTGTACAATGTAGAAATCCATGTAGCGCAGTTCGGATTTACTAAGATTGTCTTCAAGTTCTGAGCAGTACACCACAATACTCTGTTGTAGGGAGGGAGAACAGTTACTCTAATTAGTGGGCTAATGAATTTGAGCAAGAATGTGTGTTATCTCTGTAGATGTAGTCTTCCTGTAACAGAGATCGGGAAACCAAAAGGCCACAAATACTTCAGTGTGAAAACAAAAAATGCCAGGCAAAAAATAGTTCTTTATGCCCAATTTCTTTTGTCAAGAAGAAGAAAAATTATATATATGGACCTGTGTACATGTGGGATTTTAGAAATTGAATTACTTTGATTTAAATGAAAAGGCTTGAGAAAGACTTGACATTTTCCCAAAGATGATTTTAAAAAGCCCACAACAATACCAAAACCAAACCTTCCACACTGGAAAACAAAAATCAGTGTTTAATCCCAGGGGTGAGGAAGAACTTGAAGTAGAACTGTATGTGTAAGGCAACAGAGAATCTACTACATTGTTATGTTTTTGAGGTTTTTAAATCTAAAATAAAGCCATTAAAAGTCAAAATAATAGATATTTTCATTTGTGTTACAAAGCAGATGAAATGTAAATGGTGTCTTTGCTTGTCAATTATGAAATGTTTGCAAACAAAAAGTTTACTTTTAATTTTTTTCAACTGTAAGCCATATACCTTCAATTATCTGCAATTACTGTTTTGAGGCTGTAGATTAATACACAGACCTAAGGACTGGATTTGTTTAACTTTGGTCTTAGGACTTGGAATGTATTTGACAACCTAAAGTATGCTGGAGAATGTTGGTCCTTTTAATCCTTATGTCTTGTGGCCTAGTACAGCCACTCGTATTTTTCCTTTACAAAAATTAATTTTTTTTCCAAAAGGGAAGAACTATGTGAACATCATATTGTTTTAGAAAATTAGTTCCAGAAACCATTTGTTGAAAAGAAATTTGTTTTAAAGTAAACAATATCCATGCCCCAGTTTTATTTTCATGTATATTTAAAAATTAAAAATATTCTTCAATCTCATGGATTTTTTTTCAACTAAAAAAAATTTGGCTCTCATTTTCCATTCCAATACCATCTTAAGAGGAATTTCAAGGTAAGAACATGAAACTTTTTTGAATCACTAAACTTACTGTCTTTTATAAAGTAGAGACTAAACCCCACATATTCATACCAGTGAAGCTTACACTTTTTTTTCTTTTTTTTTTTTTTTTTTTTTTGTGGAATCCTTAATGGCATGTTTTATGTCACCTGTTTGTTACTCAGGTCTGGAATATTCCATATTGAGTGTGCTAAAGCCTAGACATGACCCATATGTGTTTTTTGAGCTTCATGAGGCTGGTGAGCAGCTAAGCATTCCTCAAAACCACGGTAACACAGGCTGGTGACTGGGAAAATGGAGCAGAAATAACTACTTGGGAGGAAAAGCAAGCCATCAATACCCAATTCCCAATTTATTCAAACATCTTTACTCTCTACTCTGATTCCAAACAGGTTTCCCTGAGCCTTTTCACATGCAATGTTTGAATGTTCTCTCCTGTTTTTCTGCCTCAAAGCCATATTATAAAATGCTAGTACATCATGTAGATCCTATCCATGGTATAACAGGACAGAAAACTCTCCTAAGGGAGAGTGGGGTTTGTTCATAAAAACAATGAAAGAAACTTTTCAAATATTTTTCTTTCTTCTTGGGTGAAAGTATTAGCATTCTGTGGACTTTCTCAAGGTATTACCTCATTATAGTCAGCCACCACACAGCAGACTATAAACCTAGTCTCTGAAAAGTAAGGAAATTTACCAGTGTTTCAGAACAATATTAAGAATAAACATATTGTTTCAATAGTCCACATATTTATTGAGCTGCTGAATTCCTATTCAGGAGAACATACAAGTGGTTTCTGTGCAAAAACTTAATACAATTCTTTGTGATATCAGCAGAGGATATGTGACAATGATTCAAGAGTATATTAAGAGCCGATAATCTTGTCAAGTGATGAAAACTGCCGATGATCCTTAAATGGCAACAGCTGTGATCATGATTGTGAACCAAAACTGATCGAACTTTATTCACAGAGAAAATAATTTGGCAAAGGAATACACAGCCAGATCAAAGGAGGGAAGAAAGTCATCCACAAACAAAAATGCAAAACCCAAACAGGTCCAGATGTTTTGAAGCACTGTACCTGGGAGATCATTGCTATGTGTTTTTGTTTAAGAATCAGTTCTATAACATGACAGTTGATAGCAATCAAAAGTTAAGTGGATTTTTCTCTTCAGGATTAGGGCTGGCTTCTGTATCTATGTCAAGTCATGCAATTTGGATGCGGCTCTGACTGTGTCTGCATGTAGCCATATACCACAGCTCTTTGGGATGTGGCTAGTGACTTCCCATAACTACCGTGTGTGCAAACCTGAGTTTGAAGCATGTAATCCTTTGACAGAGTTGAGCTAAACCTAATTCTGAATCACGTGTGGAAACAAAGAGGTTAACTGTGAATATTTTTTCTTTAAATCTGCTTCTCTGTGTGGTACAGGTTCCAATATGTGTGGTAATATGTTAGTCTTTCATAAATCTTGCTGCTTGAATGGAGGCTCTTGTTATTAGTTTTCTCTGGTAACATCCTGCCTGAACAACTTTCATCTTTCTAGGTTTATAAGACATGATTTTGAGTGCCAGTTGTCCCTATAACAGATTTTGACTAGTTTCCCTAGTCATTGTAAAAAAAATCATTGTGGCCGTCCTGTGGCTGCAGGTTTTATAAGTCTTCTATCAGGACAAGCATTGAGAGAGGGTTGTTTGCTAGTGAATTTCTTAGATTTTGCCTTTTAGCCAGATTTTTTTATGACAGTGTTTTAAATATTCGTTTAAAGTTTACAAAGGAGGTGTTTAAATATCTGCTGGGGTACCTCCTATGAATTTTAGTTCAAAATGTATTTGCCTCCCATTTCAGAATTTTTATGATGACGATACATATGAAATTAATTCTCTCTCATTGGTGAATGGGGGACTATTGGGTTCTTTCAGTAATCCTTGAGATGATTCTAGATAGCTCACATCAGTCAGATGAAGCTGACATGATAGTGCAAAACAAGTGCAAACCTGCCCTGGTAAGAGGATTGTATTACTCAGTAATTATTACTTACATAAGCCACAAAAATTGTCTAGTGTATGAAAACAGCTCACCACCACTGGGGGCATGCATTTTTGCTTTGCACTTCAAGCAATTGAGACCACATTTTTGAGCCAAGAATGATGGCAGAAAAATTTGTGACCCGTTCCAAAAGATCCTGGTTGAAAGTCTTTCTTTGGGAAAAGGGGATAATTGCCTGAGTTTAAGCACACTGGTGATAGGGCTGTGTTTCTCATAAATCCTGTGTAAGTAAGTAGCATGGTGAGTTAATCTTCAAAGGCAGTATCTTACTATGGAAAACTACATCTTCTAATTATCTCCAATTTAGTAATTGTACGTCCCAGGGTGCTAACGTCCCATCTACCTTGCTTGCTACTTTCCCTGGACCACATAACTGTTTAGACCAGCCAAGAATGTGCCACTTCACAGTCATGGTCAGGAGCACGTGCCAGTTTCTATAATGCCATGTCCAATGTTGTGGATGCATAGTGTAGGAGTTCAACTGCTCTCAGTGGGCAAGTCTCCATTGGGCTGGTGGAGCTTTGATGATTAACACCAGTTGATACTCAGCTACAAGGACTCAAGTGTTACAGTTTGCATGTCTCTAACTAGTTACATTTGACAGAATGTGCATTTCCATTACGTTCACTAACATAATTTGAAATTTCTATTTCCCAACTGTGAAGACCTTTGGGTGAAATCATATTCTTATGTCTTGTACTCAGATATGTTCTTTTTTCTTTTTTTTTTTTCTTCCCAGAAATAACAATGTTACTTGGGGTTTCTTTTTGTTTTGTTTGGGGTTTTTCTCCCCCAAGAGAATGGAAGGTCAGAGGGAAAAAAAGCAAGAGGAAGGCAATTTATTTTTTTTTGTGCCTGGAACTGAGCGGCAGTATGTTTATGTTGAATAGCCTTTGCTCAGAGATATGTTTCACTGCAATGCTTTCAGCCTTCTGTTTGTGTGGTCTGAATTCAGAGAGATGATTTGCTTCTGTTTCCCACAAGGCTAAGGACAAGCTGAAGATGTTATGGAAAATGTCAAAGGAAGAAACATACTGAGACAGGGAGAGAATACAAAAATACTGTGAGTAATTGTGCTGGAAACTGTACAGCAATAGTTCCAGCTTGGTTGGAAAACAGTGAAGTTCAGTGGAAAACACCCAATACACATTAAATGCTTGTTCATAATCATTGAAAATTCTGGCCCCACAGTACAAAAAAAAAAAACAAAACAAAAAAACAACAAAAAAAAACCCCAAAAAAACCCAAAAAACCCAAAAAAAAAAGTATATTTGAAGCTCAGCACAAATTTATTCAGATTTATTCAAGGATCTGGACTCAGTGGTGCATTTATACTAAGAACCGGGTGCAGGCCCACTGCCTACTATTAAATTATGAGAGTATGTCTTTAGCTTACATCAAATAATCGCTACGTTCCTTGAAATTTTCAAGGGAAATCCAGGCCAGGCTGGGAATACTTTTTACACCTAGTCTAATGTAATTCTACCAGTTGTCCATTTGGCCTTATACACATACTGGACATGCTCTAGGCATGCTGGAAAAACACACACTAAGAGATGCAGAGCTGGATTTTTGTTATTCTCCCCTTTACTTGAGTAAGTAGTGGCCTTAGAGTGGCCTTACAATGGGCTATATTGTGCATGGAGGCAAATGGCTCATTTAAAGATATAAATTCTTGTTGAAAGGGAGCCCTGGAAGTCATCTTGTCCAGTTTCCCTGTCAAAGGAGGACTGCTGCCACCTGTGGCATTGCTCCTCTTGAAAACCTTTAAACATTTCAAGATCGGGGTGGGGAGAAGGAGGGGATGCTGTGGAAAATCACCTGAAATTCACAGCCAGGTGCCCTGGCCTTATGAGGTTCCCACCATGGTATGACCAATTAGTGCTGGGACAAATTTAAGTAACTAAGCCTAACCCACATAAAATCTAGGGCAGAAAAGAGAATGTTTGGTATCACTGAAGAAATCATTCCAGCCAGGAAATATGACATAAAAAAATGTTTCAGTATTGGAATTAATTTGATTTTGTTGAAGACACTCAAGGTCTTCTTTTTGAATCTAAGTAGGTAGGAAAACACAACTCTCATACCCACTGCATAAGTCTGTTGCATGACATAGGATGGAGCCCTGAGAGGATGGTTTAATTTCACTGAATGGTTAGAATAATAATCCTGCCATTTGAATTACAACAAAAAGAGAAGTCCTGGGTTCAAACTGATAGATATTTGTAGGACTCCTTCAGAGACAACAAAACTAGGATGTGAATATCCTGACATCCCCCAGCTCAGTGCAGTCCCACACTGAAATGAGTCCTCACCTCAGCAATGTCTTAGACACATGAAGTTATTTCAAATTTTAACATTAGCTTCAGCTCTGGGAATAGGAAGAGAAATCAGATTCTGTGTTCCTTTCTGTCTCTTTGACATCTGTGGGGAAGATGCATTTCTTCTGAAATGAGATTATCAGTTCTATTTCTTCCACCTGATACATTTTCACATAAACATACTAGTGCAATGTATTCAGGTTGTGTATGCATGGGACTTTTGAGTCTCTATAGTCATGTGGTGGTAGTGGGACCCAAACAAGAAAGAAGTAAAATGGGCACTTAAAGAGATCAATGATCATATGAAGGGAGAGATGAAGGGAAACTAAAGGAACTTGCGTTTTTTAGTCTGGCAAGTGTATGGAGAAAGGATGTGATTGTTGGGTAAATATATCTAGAAAGTAACCAACAGGAAGAGAAAAATTCAAGCAAGAGAGTGGTCAGGAGAAAAAATGGAAAAAATGGTTACAAACTAAACATTGATAATGGGCATGAGGAAAAACGGTAATGAAGAAAAATCGAGAATTTTGGTTTGGGAACAGAAGAATGAGATTCTTCATTTCCTAAGAGGGCCCTAGAGGCAAGAAATCAAACACTTCTGAAGGATGTAAAGATAAGGAAATATGCTGAATACCTAGGTGAAATGTTGCATATAAGGGGCAATGTATATAAGGAGAATTTTAGCTTTTCCCATTTCTACTTGATTTCGGGATTAAATAACAAGCACACCCACTCAGTGAATGCCCACTGAGTTGTGAAATTGTCCATACATCTCCCTGCTCTCAGATGGGTAGCTGCAGCCAACTTAAACATGAACGATTACGTTGGTAGATATTTTGTAAACAATAAAAATGATTATTTTTTGTCTAGACTTCAGATGCTGAAGTTTTACCTAAAGCTGGACTTTAATTTTGGCAATAAAACTTCCCTTAAACTGATGCCAAGCCGTTCCATATTGAACAACTGATTTTTTTTGTTAGTTTCTATATAGTAAATTTTAAATAGAAAATGGATGTAAATTTGATAGATTAATTGTACACTCAGACATATGTGTAAAGTTTAGGAGCCATCTTCAACTCGTGTTTAAATCTGGAGATTGTTTACGAGTGAGTTTGGCTGCATATATAAGAAGTGATTGGATTTTTTGACTAACTAAGCAGACCTAAGATTGAAATACAGGTTCCACGGTGAAAGTCAGTAGTTTTGTTCTAGAAAATTTTAAATTATAGAAACCCTAAAGCTGGTCTTAAATGCCTCAGCTCAAACTTCTCAACATTTTTGTTTCTGATCCTAATTAATTTCTGTGGCTTAAAGTGTTTTTTTATCTTTCTCTAAGAGTATCTGAGAAATCTTTATCACTGTAATAAGACCTCTGTAGGTACTGAATCAGTGCTGTAATTTAAAATTTAAAAAATTATTCTGTATCTATCAATGCACAGACCTAGAACAGAACAACAAAAAAAAAGTGTCAAAATGACTGAGTAGAAGAGTCAAAAAGGGTAAATGCGAGGATGGTGTTGCGCATCTTAATAAAAATGACAGCCATACTGAGGGCATATGCTTCTCTTCCACAAGTAGTCTGAAGCACAAGAGTCTTAAGCCACAGAGAAGAAAAAAAACCAAAAAAACAAAGAACCTCAAAGGGCCTTAATAAGGATGAGAATGATTGATTTTGGCAGACAACAATAGTCAGGAAAAATGTGGCAGCAAGTTCTGTGCTTGTCAGGAAAAACTTTATGTAAAAAAATAATGAAACATAATTGCAGTTAAATTGTTACAAGATAGATGCCAAGGAGGAAGAGGAACAAGTTAGGTAAGAGGAAAAAGGCGGCAGGGGAGTAAATATTGCTTAACTAATTTATTACCTCACTTCTAAGCTACTGATTCACTAGCAATAGTCAGGCAAAATGAAACTGTCTCAATATGTGAAAGAATTCCACTAGGCAAATTGAGTGCTTTATTGAAACTGTTCAACACAAAAATCAGCACAAGTGTGCATGCAACATTATGTAGGGAATGATGCTGATTGACTGTACTGCTGTGTGCTTTACATATGTAATGCAAAGCTTTCTTTGGATTAACACAGTTATAGTTTGAGCATTTGCCACAAGCAGTAACTCAAATTTAACAAGTGAACAACTTTATGTTATTTTTTCAATAATTTTTGAAATACACAACCTTATGAAATATACATTACCAATTGCACATAAGTGACTCAGAACATAGATGGCATTTATATCTGTCTTATAATTTTAAATTGATATTATTTTCCTTGTAAAGTTTTGGACGGTTTTCTTCAAATCAACACTGAATTCTTTCCAGGGCCAAGATTTATTGGTTGGGCTAAGTATACATATAATATTACAAAATTTTATGACCCATGATCATTCTCAAGAATATAAAACAAAATTATGTAGATGTCTTTTATTGATAAAGAGGTGGAAATTTAAGATCTTTTTGAAACGCTAAATTTAAAAATGTATTATGTAGAAATCTGTGTTAAGCATCACTGCTTTAAATAAAAATTTGACTGGTCCCCTTCAGTGTTCTAAACCAGGCCAAAAGCCATAACGATGCACTCATGTAACATTAAAGCAGTGAATTTCTTCTCTAATGCACTCTTGTGGTCAACTGTTTTCCTGGTTTATGTATTAATGAATTTGTGTCTACAAGAAACAACCTTATATTTTCCATTTTGAAATAGTATTTTTATGACCATTCAGGAAGACTTCAATTTGAGAATTTCTAAACTTTGAGGATCAGGTGTAGTTGTGGTTTTTCAAGCAGAAAATATTTAAGTAGGCCTTGGAGAGACATTTGGACGGCCTAAATGCCAACAAAGTCCTGTTATCTAATATTTTCTTGTATCTGGCTTCAGTTTTACAGAGGTGTCATTTGGAAATGGTAGGGTAGGTTCAGGACATTTCTAGATGCCAGAAATGAGAATTGTCCTTGCAACATTTGATAGGTCACTCTGGATGACCAAGGCTCACTTGTTGCACCAGAATCTCCATGGATACTTTATAAAGATCTAAACAGCAAAGCATCTCCGAGCAGCCTTCAGAGCTGGTTTCTACTTTTTTTGCTTGACAACAGCCTTTCAGAGAACTAATGAGGAGCATTTGAAGCAACAATTTCAGTTAGCTTAGAAACTTTCCATCACTATTAGAATGCTGTTTGTTCTTTCTTTATTCACTTTAAAATCATATAAATTACAGCAAGAAACATGAAAAATGTAGCCATTATCTTTCACTCACTATGTAAGTATAGGCAAGCAGAAATAATCTTAACAGTTTCTCTCTACTCTACAAGAGAGTCCAAATGAGTATACAAGAGTATAATGTTATGACAATCATTTTGCATGCAATCAAACTACTCAAACACTAAATATTTAAAAGTATAGTGCAAAATCAGCATCAAATCTGAAGACTATGCTGTCTTGTTTGAATACTTAAGAAGGTGGACTGAGAGATAATTAAATTAGTTGGTAAGTAATGAGATTATATAATGAGATCCCCACAGTTTAATAAATTTTTATTTTGAATAACAATATGAAAAATTTACATTTCATATAATAAAATTTTTCTGTTGTCCTGAAGACATATGAGCTTAATAATCAATGGAAGTCAAAATCTGCTTTCTTGACAGTTCTTAAAATTAAATAGTAAACAAAAGCAAAAGTTATTATGTCACTTCAAAAATTTGATAATTCATCTGCATTTTTAATGCTACAGATCTGATGTTTATAGCCCGTTTTGTTAAGGCCATTGTATGCCTTAGGACTATTTTACGAGAAATGAAAAAATGGAGTAGAAATTGAACTCTGTAAAATAAAAAATAATATGTATAAGATCAAGGAATTATGTCATCTCACAGCACAAAATATAGGGGTATCAAATTAATTATCCAGATATTGAATTTAAAAAGAAAAGTTGACTTTTCCTACAGTTGGTGGGCAAAATTGCAGTTGAAAATTCAATTACTTCTGAAAAATTATTCAATTCATTTAAGTATGAACTTTTTTTTAAAAATCAAAGATATAATTCAGGAATGAGTGAACTGTGTGGCTTTGGGATTTTATTTCACTCCACTGACTAGAAAGTAGGCCTATGTGTCTGCCTGAAATGAATAAGATGGTTCTTGGTACCCATTACCTGTCTTCGAAGCTCCCTGAGCTGCCATTTTGTAGACAAGTGGACTGGAAAAGAAAAGAAGTCTAAATCTGCCCAGCTCTTGCATTGTTTTTCCAAGATCCTACTTCAGAGCACTCCCAGAGACAAGATATTAAGCTACCCTCACCTTCTATTGACATAAGCCAGTTTGTCCTTATTTTCTGTTCTTTAGGTTGCAGGGAACAGAAGATTACATCTTTGACCAGGTGTTTTTTTGCAAGAAGTTCTGAAAATGATGAGGTGTAATTTTTAACATTTAGTGTTGCAGGTTTTGCACTGAAGGTTTGTTGAGAGAGACTTTAGGGTTACTATTTATGCTTAAACAACATGCTGGAAGTTTTCCTGGTACCAGACCAGCAGTTCTGAAAAGGAAGACCTCTCCTCTGACACTGTCGATTCCATTACAGTACATGAACCAAAGTTGAGAGCTTTATCTTGAAATATACAGAGATCTTGTCTTCCCTCTGGAGTTCAGTTGGAGCTGAGAACTGAACAGCATTTTCATTGAAAACCTAAAGCAAGAATATATGAAAGAATAACTTCGTTAGATAATTGGTTAATTACTACTGACTAGATGGGTTGCTGTGGTCTTGTATGATAATACATATTGGTCCCTTTATAGTAGATTCCTTAACTGTATTGGTCTTAACAAGTGTAATTCTCATGGATTTTCTTTACATGTACTGTCCATAAAACATGAGACATATTTTCAGGTTGCTGCCCATATAGAGTGTGCACACTAAGGACAAATTCTTATTGCATGTGGGACTGCAAAAAACAATGCAAATCAATATTGCAGTCGGTAGCGTTAGTGTTGTCTGTAGCAGAGAACTGTGTTTATCTATTTCTCAGTATTTTTGTCTTTTTTATTTAGTTTTAACTGTGTTTATCTAGTTTAAACTAGCTTTTGGATGTCCTTAAGGGAAAAGAAAACCATTGACTTTTTAGCATCAGTTAAAAAATATTTGGAAATTTGAAAATTATTCTATTAGGACTAACATCAATGGCAATTGCACTGAAAATCAGTATCTTGAATCCTTAAATACTCAAGCAAGCAAATCCTCATTATTCATGTTTGTATTTGTCTTGGGTGCATGTGTGCAATATTTTTTTTCCTTACAATTCCTCATCTGTAGAATTGAACTCTATTTCTTTGTTGGATTTTCTATTGCAGTTATGGATTAAGGTAGTTGAAAAATAAAAATTGTTGATTTCTGAGACAAATCTAACATGTTGTGACTTACTAAAATCAAAATTTGTTCAATATGAGCATCTAAAACTTTAGATTAATCTAATACAACACATTTCACTCTCATACGGAATCACAAAAAATAATAGGAATAAAATGCAGAATGTCTGTAAGAATAAGGTATGATGCTGTTTGTCCTCTGAATGCCTGATTTTACTGCCTTAACAGGACTTATGATTCATTACAACTATTGAAGCAGAGGGTTTAAAGGCTTGATATATTAAGTGATTTCTTTGCCTGCTCTGGTGAAAAATATCTCCATTCTAGACTTACAGGTATATGTTTGTTTATTTAAATTAATCAAATAAATGGAGATTAGCTGAAAACACGGATTGCAACTCTGCTCTTATAATCTAAAATTAATTGCTTTCAAAAAGTACTGTATCACTGTTATACAAAGAGTATTTCTTTATATAGCAAAGTTTTCACCAGTATATGTTTTTCTGGGATACTAAAGCTTGCTGTTTATCTGCACAGTTTTTTGGTTTCAGGTCAATAATTTCAAATGATGGCAAACAATCTGCTGAACACAAAACCCAGTGCAGTGATCCATGACATCTATCAGAATCATTAGACCTCACCTAATTTATTGTAACAGTTCCTTTACTCTGGAGGTGTAAAACTGGTGTGCAACTCTCTGCAAAAGTGATTTGGTACCTGGAAGAATGATGGGGAAATCATGCTGAGAGCTACTGAAAGACTTTTAAAAACCACTGAAATCATCAGACAGTCAATGTGAGTTCACAAAGGGAAAGTCCTATTTAACTAATTTGATCCCTCTTCAGTAAGGTCATGTCTCTGATGGGTGCTGGGTGTAGTTCTTCTGGGTTTTAATAAGGCTTTTGGTACTGTGCTTCACAGCATCCTTTGGGACAAGGTGTCCAGCTGTGAGATGAGCAAGTTGATGGTGTTTAGGGCATCAGAAGGAATTTCTTCATGGAAGAGCTGATAAACACTGAAGTAGACTTACCATGGAGGTGTACAGTCACTATCATTGTAGGTGTTCGAGAAATTACTGGACATGGAACAATGATCTAGTTGACAAGGTAGAGATAAGTCAAAGGTTTGAATCAGTGATCTCATAGGTCTTTTTCAATGCAAATAATTCTGTGATTCTGTGAAGAACTGGCTAAAGGCCAGAGCTCCAGGGTCATAGTAAATGTTGCAACCTCTGGCTGATGGCCAGTCACTAGTGGCATGCATCAAGGATGAATTCTAAGGCCAGTTCTATTTAAGATATTTTTCAGTGACCTGGATGTAGGGGTTGAATTGCCAAGTTTGCTGATGATACCAAACTGGGAGTTGCGGTTTACTCTTGAGGGACAAGAGGCCTTGTAGAGGGATCTCTGTATCCTGAAGAATTTGGCAATCCTCATCAGCATAAATCTGAAAATGACCAGTTGCTGAGTTTACCTGGGTCAGATTAACAGGGGGAACATATCTAAACTGGAAGGGGAGTATCTGGAGAGCAGCCCTGTAGAAGGGGTCGGGGGGGTTCTGGCTGGAAGGAGGCTCAGAACAAGTCAGTGTACCTGGGCAGCCCAGAAGGCAAACTGAATCCTTCAAACAGCTTCACCAGCTCTATGTAGAAATGGTGCAGCCTCGCTTTGAGTCCCATGTGTGGTTCTGGGTCCTACCATTTAAAAGGCACATGAAGATACTTGAATGCATCCAGAGAAAGGTGACAAAGCTGGTGAAGTAAGTGGAAGGTATATTCTGTGAGGAGTGGCTGAGTACACAGGGATTTTTAGTGTGGAAGAAAAGGAGGCTGAGGGGCAACCTCATTGCTCCCTGTGTCTTCCTGAGAGAGGAAGTGGAGAGAAAGGTGATAATTTCTTCTTCCTGGTCCCAGTGGCAGGAAATGTGGGAATGGCTCAAAGATATATCCATCAGGGGAGGGTTGGGCTTGACATGAGGAAACTGTTGTTTACCAGTGGTGATCAAACCCAGGAACATTGGATTTGGAACCCAAACATTCCTGGTGAGGTGGTCAGTGCTCCAAGCTTGTCAGTGTTAAAGAGGTACTTGGACAAAAACCTTAAGCTGTGCTTTAACTTTTGGTCAGCCCAGAAGTGGTTGAGCTGTTGGGGTCAAAGGTCACTGTAGATCCCTTTCAACTCAATTCTTCTGTTCTAAGATTCCTCCTCTATCTTAGATATGAAATAAATGTATATAAGTATATCTTCTTAATTAATATTAAACAATGATTAACAAAATGGCATATGTGCTATGTTGTTCAAGGAAAGAGAAGGAAATAAGTGGCTTACTTATAAGCAGTACCAGCACAAGCAAATAATTTATCTCAACCAGCAAGACCATTGAGATGTTTAATGTTGGGTCTCTAGCATGCAACATTTGTGAAGTACTTCATGGTTGTTTTTTAAGCTAAAGATTCCCATGTACAATAAAACTGAACTTTCTGTGAGGTAGTGAAAGTGAAAGCCCTTCTTCCTAATTGGAAACTACATGTAGTTTATTTGGTTTTACCTTATACCTGGTGTTTGCAGGGCTTCAAGTCCCAGGAATGAATCCCACTGTAAAAAATCAGCAGCTAAATATAATTCTTAGGCTCTTTTTTATGGCTATTATTTTTTTCCTGGCTTTTCACTTGTTACTAAATTGGTGCAACATCTTGTGGGTTTTTAGCAGTAGTTTGTGGTTTAGAATATTGTCTTATGACATGAACATTAGTTTTAAAAAGTAAGTGAGAAGTTTCATTTACTTGCTCTTGTGACCCATTTTCTACAGTTACTCTGACAATTTGTAGGCATTGCATATTTTTGTGTAATATATCCGGGTCAAGTTTAAAAGCCTCAACTTTTTCATATGTTGTCATGTAGAGAATACTGTTATCTAATTACATTTAAAGATGATGGGAAAATTTTATCCATCAGGGCAAATTGTTGTTTATAAGTGAAAAATATTCTGTGGAATTCATTTAAGCAGGACAATTTGCTATTTGTGGAGAACTTTGGTAAAAAAACCAAAAAACAAAGAGAAGAAATTTAATTTGCTGTCTTGCCTATACTCCAATTTTCCCACCTGCTGGCACCTAAAACAGCGGTAAAAGAAGATAAAGAGAAGTACAGAATGTATTGAAAGTATAGAATCACACCTTCAAGTCAGATCAGAATGAAAAATAATTTTAAACTTGTTTCTTCTCTTCTGTATGACTGTCCTAACAATCAAATTAAAAGATCAGTTTCCTTGCATTGATAAATGCATGTGAAATTACACAGACTTCAGATGGAGGGACTTAATTGTATCATATTTTCCTATCTGAAATTTGCAGTCAGTCTGAACTATAAAGTTTTTAACTCCTAAATATTTTAACTATCAAGTACTATATGCAAACAGTATCTTCTCTTCCCCTCCACTCCCCTGCCTCCACCCCCCACCCAAGAAATTAATTTGAGGTTAGCCATTGCATTTCTCACTTGACTGAATTTGGAATGTGGATCTGAGAAAAATTGCTATGTGCTACTCTATCTTGTATGGTGACACAAGAAACTGAATTCAAATAGAATTGAGAGGAGGAAAGACTTGGTATGGCTTGATATTTTCCCATTGTGGTCGTTTCTGTAGGCTTAGACCAGCAATTAGCTGTTGCAATTATGGTTTTCCAAATGTATTTGGAGTCACTTAAATGTGTCTTAACTTATCACATACACTCTTGGCAGCACTGTTGTGACTTACCCATAATAGTAATTCCAAAAGATATTTAAATATTACTACTTCTGTTGTTTCCATACAGCACAGCATCTCTAAAGAAATGGTTTATGGCACCATTGAGGCTCACCTATTTCTAAGGCTGGGTGATCAATTTGAGAACCAGTTTGAGGAGTTTGCCTTTCTGCCAAAGATTTGAAAAATGTATTTAGATTTTGCAGGATTTTATAGCATTAGAATTGCAAAACAGACTTTTTCTTGTGATGATTGTGTAACTACTTGATTCTCCTGGTGATGAAACAGCTGCAGCCAGTGCTATCTTCAGAATTTCAAATTAGAGGGCTGAGAACATGATCTAAGCAGTTGATAGTGGTATCAGTGAAATGAATTAGTGAGGGATTTTGTTCTTTCCAGGGTGGACAGATCAAATAGCATTTTTTTCTGTGGAAAAAATGGAAATTTCACTTATCAGAATATTGGCATTTTTTCCTTTTGTTTTAGAGCAAAATGTCACAGTACTGTAGACATTCTAGCACAAAAGTTAATGTGTTTCTTGGGACTGTAACACAAATAATATTTGGAGGTTGAAGAGGTTCCTGGACTCTCTGTGAGACCACAAAAGTAGTTTAATATTTACTCCATTGAAATGATATTTGGAGACCTAGACTATGAATTGGACAGAGCAGAAATGTTTTTGCTTGTTTTTCTTACTTATATAAGTATTCATAATAATATTTTAAGAGCAAAGGAAAACACAATTAGATGTGGTCTATATTGGTTATTTATGAAGGAGTTAAAAACTTGGGGAGAAAGAGCTTACTTTGCTATATCATAGCTGGCAAGATAAGAGACATAATTTGTTTCCAAATTACAATGTTAAATAGTTATAATGCAGGAATGTGAATAAGAATCCACATCCTCCTTAATACAGCCTGGTTCTAAAGAGGGAGAGGAAACTGTTTTGTGCTGTGGCTTTCTGATGCTTCTGTGAACTTTGAGGCATATCCTTTAATGAAAGATTCCTTTTGGAATTGTTGGTTTGGATAACTTTTGTTTGAGACTGCTACTACATTAAGATTTAAATTGTTTTCCACTAAGTATTTATTCCTCCTTCCAACTTTCAGTCCTTGGATTCCAAAAGCCATATTAGAAATTGGTCGGTAAAATACATCCTTTTCTGTTTTATTCTGATAAAAGGTTGGCTGTCCCATTTATGTTCTTGCCAAATTCTGTCTAATGCAAGTCCTTGATTTTCTTGTAATTGACCAAAATTGAAGTGGAAGAAGTACTTTGAATTTTGCAGTAGAATAAAATGGGCTTTAGTGCCAAACTCTCATTTATCAGAGTGTAAAAACTCAGCTCTAAGTCTTTATCTAAAGTTTTGTTAAAAAGACAGCTGATACTTTGTGTCTGAAGCAATTATATCCAGTTCATATAAAAGCAAAAATCAGTGAGACTGTAACAATCCATGCCATCAGGGTACCATTCTTACTCATTATTGCACTTACTCCAGAGCTCTCCCAACTGAAATAATGTTGGTTCCTTTTTCAGTTACAGGGCATAAGCATCCTACGGGACTGTGAGGGACTGAACTGTTATCCAAAAACTAGGAAATGAATCCATCATAGGAAATTTATAAAATTGAAAGTCTTTATTGTGTTGTTGTGTACAGCCTATGATAAACTCACTTTCTGAGCTTGTTCATAGCTGTGAGTTAGTTGAGGAAAAAACATTTACAATTGAGTTTTGATGTGTAATCCGTGGTAAACATTACTTCCAAAGTTGGTGTTGGTTTGCACAGCCTTGTTCTTATTTTGCTGGATTTGCACATTAGTTTTAATATGAGAAATATTACTCTAACAGTAGCATTGGAGGTGCAGAACTGATTACTGGTGAGCTGTAAAAATTTCTTAATCTCAGTGTTCACTTGAATGCCCTTCCATGAGCACACAAAAATGAAAAGGATAAGGAGAGAACCCAAAAAAGCTACTAACGTTAATTTTCTTCCACTAATCTACTTATTCCTAGGAGTTCTTAATTATGCCAAAGAAAGTGATCTATCCTTCCATCTGAATTCAATTAATTAGACAATTAATCAGGAATGCTGTATCTTAATGAGGCTCACCCATGCTGTGGCTTTCCACTCACTGCAGTTCTCATGTTAAACTCAGTAATTAGCACAACAATACAGCTTCACGTTTGTTTTTCTTCGAGATGTTCCCTCAAGGGTCTTCTCGTAAACGAGCTCTATGGTTCAAGGATTTTCTGTGGTGTAAATACACTAGAAAAGTCAGGAGGAGTAGAAAGTTACCCACAGATACAGTTTCTGCATCATGAACAGAATGGAATGAGAAACAGAATTATGAAGATAATGTCTCCTTTGGAGAAGTGTGTGAAGGGATAAGCAAAATCTATTTGAAACTTAAGGCCATGTTGTGGTGAGTTGACCCTGGCTGGATGTCAGGTACCCACCAAAGCCACTTGATCTCACCCTTCCACAGCTGGAGAGGAGAGAGAAAATATAATGAAAGGTTCATGTGTTGAGATGAGGACAGGGAGAGGTAACTCAATGAATTATCGCCATGGGAAAAACACAGCTGACTTGGGGAAATTAATTGAATTTATCACTGATCAAAATCAGAGCAGATAATGAGAAATAAAACAAATCTTAAAACCACCTTCTCACCACCTCTCCCTTTTTTCCCAGGCTCTGTCTCCTCACCACAGCGGCACAGGGAGACAGGGAATGGGGATTATGGCCTGTTCACCACAGTTCCTGCTGCTGCTCAGGGATAGGAGTCCTTCCCCTTCTC
>PYHW01009827.1:190774-202581 GCA_013186435.1 Turdus rufiventris | reverse complement strand
AAAAGAAAAGAAAAGAAAAGAAAAAGCATGTGAATTTTCACTGTTGAAGAACCACAGAAGATTATATGTTATTAAAAAGAATGAAATATAACAAAGTACAGTAATTTCACAACCATAAGGTGCACCGGACTGTAAGGCGCACCTCCGGAAGCCGGAAAATTTTGCAACTTCGTAGATCATATAAGGCGCATCAAACTATAAGGCACACTTTTTTTTTTGTGCAGCAAGGAGCTGAGCCGCGCCCAACAAAGTAACAAAATAGTAATGGAATCGTGCAATTGCAGGGTTTACTGGCACATGCTCAATTTGCAAACATTTTTCATAGATTGGCGAAGCCTTTAAACGCAGCCCCAGGTGCCCTCCCTGTGCGTGGGGCCCTGCACTCCCGCGTGCCCCTGGCACCAGCTGGCGAGGCGCAGCTCAGGGTGGCCGCGGCTTGGGGCTGTTCGGGGCTGCCCACGGTCTGGGTTGACTCGGGGTGGCCGTGGCTCAAGGCTTCTGTGGCCGCCCGGTTCCTCCTTCTCCGCACTGCCCGCGCCATACTGGCAGCTGCGGCTGCTCGCTGCCTGCTCCTCCAAACCGCCCCTGCCGTGCTGGGGGTGGCAGCTGCTCTCTGCCTCCTCCTCCGCACTGCCCCTGCCATGCTGGCAACGGTGGCTGCTCTCTCCCTCCTCCTTCGCACCGCCCGCGCTGTGCTGGGGGTGGCGGCTGCTCCCTCCTTCCCCAGGCAGCTCCTGCCAGCCACGCCCACCTGCTCCCCTCACGACTCAGCATTCCCACAGCACTGCCCCTCCACTGCGGCTCCCACTTCCGGGTTCGCAAATGTCGCAACTTTGTACATCATATAAGGCGCACCGGGCTATACGGTGCAATTCCAGGTTCAGGCCAAAATTTTAGTCAAAAGGGTGCGCCTTATAGTTGTGAAATTACTGTATGTATGAATCACAACTATGGTAACACAACATTTACCTCTTTCTTCTTTTCCAAATTAGTAACTAGCTGTGTGACCTTCTGTAATGGTCTCTGTTCTCTGCAAACAACAAAACCATCATTCCCAAAAAGGAGGTATTTTCCTGGTGACTTCTTCCCAGACCTGGAACTTTAGTCCTTAAATACCAAGTTGCCTATATTGCCTGCTTCATGAGAAAGAAATTTAAAGTAAAATTTTATCACTTCAGGCAATTGTTCAAAAATTATAATAAATTATAATTAAGCTTTCTGAAATGTGTTATTTTCTGTAATCTTACCCCAAAAATATAGCTGGACTGGGTTAATCTTTTTGAAAGAAAGGAAAAAGAAATACCCATTTCTTAATATGGAAGGCTTATGAATTGTTTTGTTTATATTCTGTCTTCTATAATGTTGTGCTTTGGCTTTAAAGAACAAAGACTCAACCCTAAGATATTTTCCAGTACTAAAGTTGCCCAAAATTAAGTTACAGTGTTTATAGGGCCAGAAAGACTAGAGGACTGGATGGGTTTTCACATAACCTAAAGTAGTTTGGATAAATTCTGACAGAAATGTGCATATGGGGTATTTCCCTTGTCATAACAATCCATCTCAGACTAGACCTTTCATTTCCGTCTACACCACAAGACAGGGAAGGTGATACTTAAATGTTTAGTGCTTGAGGCACAGGAAGCAGCAGGAAAGTCAGTGTCTCCTTTTTAAGTATGGTGAAAGGTTAGACATCCTCCTCTAGAGCATCCACAAAATTTCAAATAATTATGTTTGAGCTGCAGAAGAATCTTAGAAATGCCTATCTGACAATTTATGTGTAAATTTGATATTTCTTGAAATGTTGATTATTGTTTTCTAGTAGGAATTTGCATAATCTTATAGCAAGGAAGATACATTGTGGGTATTTCTCAAGAGGTATGACACATTTTCTTCCCATTCATGTATTTCTTTTAATAGAATGGGGATTGCAGTACTCTAATTTCACAGTAACTAAACCATAATTTTAAATTCTTCCAGTATGGACATGTTAAGCACAAATGTCTTTCTGCACAAATAGCTGGATAGTTCAGAAAACATAATTTTTTTGTCATTACTTGACTTGAAAAGTAAAGACTTTATGTTAGTAGTATTTTCCTATTTGTTAGCTGTATTTCGTGCATAGAGAACAGCTCCTGCATAGAGAAGTAGCAATCATTTAAATAAACATTAGTGAGAACTAGGTTATTGACTGTTTGCTGCAAGAATTAATGTGCATCATAGGCGTGATTATGCTTCTTGCTTTGTGTAGAGACAAAAATTTCCTTTTACCTTGACAACAATAAAATGGCTTAGCATTAGATGACATTTACAGACCCATCTAATATCAGACAAAGCATACTAACACTACTGTCAGTGGCAGAATCTCTTTCTTTTTGTACTGTATGTGGAATATTTGTAATACTATGTATGTTCTAATACTTAGGCTGGGAGACTTGGATTGCTGGATTTTGTTATTGCTGCTGTCATTGAGTGTTGGCAATGTGAGAGTAATTGCAATAATATATTTGAATCTTAAATTTTGTTCTCTATTATCTTTTGTGTTGGGTGTTTGAGTGAATTTTGAGTCATAATTATTATTTTAGTATTTTAATATCTTAGTAAAGTTGATCACTCAGGAATTCAGAAAACCCCCATCCATAAGTGTATTGTGACAATGCCTTCTACTGTTATCCCCAGTAACAGAATATCATCAGATTTGTGAGAAACACAAACCAGGTTATAAGCCAGTGGGGGGGGGCACTAACCTGTATTTGCAATCTCGTGTCACAACATGCATACATGGAGGAGCAAAATAAAAGGCTGCAACATTTTGCAAGCTGAAAGCACCAGGATATATGCTTGTTGAAAGCTTCTAATTTTTTTTTAAATCTTGGCTATTGGAACTTGAGTGTACTTCAGCCTTCTGAAATTTAACCTAAAGGCAGTTAATCTGTATTATTACTTTTTCTCCATACTTCAAAAGAAATGGATTGGCATTTGTAGCTTTTATAATCTATCATCTTTCAGTAGAAATTCATATGTGTTTATATTCTTGCTGTTTATGTTCTTGCTGGCAAGAAATCTAGATACACCTCAATGTCTGTTTAATACAGCCTCTTCATATAAAATACAAGAATGTAGCTGAACTAAATAAAAATTATCTGGCAGGGAGTTTGGAGGGCTGTGCTGGGTTTTTTTTCTTCATATATTAAATGACAATAGACCACAATTATGCATTTTCATCTAGATTTCCTGAACAGGTGTTTAAAGAAAAAAAAAAGACCTTTCCCATCTCCCATCTCACTTTTATATTTAGTACACAACTATAGCAAAAGACTGTACATCTTATTTGCATGTTTTAGAGTGCTGGAGCATTAAGCAATATTTTGCATGCATTATATACAATATTTACCCTGGTCATATTCCCAACTAAATTTATAACTCCATAATTTAATTAATTTTCCCCCTCAGTCCACTTTTATTATTATTGATGTTGAAATGTTCTTTTCTTCAGATTTAATAATTTGCAGAAGGATCTCTGAGCACATGGACTTATAAAATAAAATTATAGAACCATAAAATAATGAATAATCATAATCTCAGCTATGAGTCTTACCACTAAAATGTAACAGGATCTTTTACTATGTCATTAGACATTTTTAAAGCCTAGATTTGGTCTTTTCCCAAAGGAAAATATTTTGGAAAAGAATTGGTAAATACACTTCAACTTTTTAAAACTAAAAAGAATGTGAAATAATAGTGTTTTGTCCATCCTATAGAAGCAATGAATGTTGTCTTTAGACCACTCTTAATAGTGATACAGTTAAAAGGGGAGCTAGAAGGTGAATTTCTGCAATGAAGTGAGTCTGTAGTATTTGCACCACAAGATTAAAGAAGAAAAATTTGCACAAATGGGCATAATAAATTAGATTCACCACAATAAGCCTGATGTTCCTGAATGTACAGCCTGAATTCAGTAACAACTCTTTCTACAGTCTTGGAGTAGAGTCTGAGTAGCTGGATTTTATAGAAACTTCCAGAAAAGACATCCTTTATTATTTCAAACTGATTATTAGAATCAGAAAATCAAGGAGAACAACAGAGCTAAGAAAACAAACTTTTTAATGGCTCCTTTGAATATAATATGCTGTGATTTCTTCCTATGTTTTTAATTAGTTTTTTTTACTAGCGTTGAAGAATAATCTAGATCTTGGTTAATTTTCTTACATTCCTAATATAGGCGATAAAATTGAGGGTAATGAATAAAGAATGCAGATGTTAGAGCTATTTGTCCTGACTGCAGCATGACTCTTTCAGGGTAGATCTTGACTTCTGCCTTTCATGGAAGAACATTCTTCAGACAAAACCAGACATATAAACACATTCTTGTGCACCCAACTAATCAAATATAAATATTTCAAATATTTATCTTTCTAAATATGTATTTATCTTCTTAGTGTGTATGTCAGAATGGCAATATATACATAGTAACATCTTGTGGACTAGATGGGAAAAAAATCTTTGAAAAATCTTTTTATTTTTGTAAAGAGTTAAATAATATGTCAAATTCACATATAATTCTGTAATGGAAAGCATGTCTATTTATATTTATGCATTTGTATCTAAATAATAGCCTGGAAGGATCTTTTCTTGCTTCCCTTTTTCTGCTACTAATACGCAATTCACATTTCTCTTGTCCGTATTTTTTCCCAAAAAATTTTTAATTTCAATATGTCTCTAAGGAGCTTAAGTTTTTTTCTCACTTGTGTTTTTTTGAGGATTTTAAAAATTCTATTTATAAATCTGATTCCTGGAGGGCACATAAATCCATATGTAATGTCCAAACAGAGGAAAGTTAATTGTTCTAGGTAAATATGACCATTTTGTCATATATTAGTCCTGCAGAATTCAAAGACATCATAAGTAAGATTTTTCTTTCTATTATTTAATTAACATCACTAGGATTTTTATGAATATTTTTATAGATGGTATTTGAAACTCTTACTTTTCTATTAGCAGCTTGCTGCTTAACCCTAATGCATTGAAACGAGACAGGCAATAAAAAATTTTTTATTAACATACGCCTACACCTGTCTTAATGGAATTCTTTCTATTACTTTTCAACACCAACAAAAAGAAACAGTGCCTTATGAGACACTCCATGACATGGGCTGTGGATCCTGGTAAGGTTGTCATGAAAAAAAACCCTTACAGAAATCCCAGACAAGATCTACCATTCTGCTCTCTTACAAAACAAGCTAACAAAAATGTTATCTGCAGCCGTGAAAGGGTTTGACGATTTAATTGAGAAATTTTTAACATTTCATTTGAGGGAGTGAACAAGTCTGGGACTTTCCCTTCCTGAGAAAAATTGCCAGTGGAGTGCAAGTAGGGCTGATTCAGTGTAACTTACTGCTCTGTATGGAATTCATCAACTACAGTTTGCTCTTAACTCACTGGCAATGCTTACTACTTTGCATGAAGTGTTTGGGAAACTGGCCAATGACTGAGGAATATTTTCCCCTCATTTATCAAGAGCATATCCAAACCCAATCCCTTACCTTGCACATAAAGCAGGGGTATCCAGCTTGCTTGTGCCTTTGTGTTTACATCTGTTAGAACTTTTTAACACAAATGGCTTGAATTAGGCTTAAGAAAAATATCTGGGATTTGGGTGGGGTAGCTTTGTTTTCAGGTTTTCTAATGGTTTGGTTACTTTTTTTTAAATTTAATATTTTAAATAGGCCCTTGGGTGTATGCCACAACTTTAACCAAGACAGATTTAAATGTTCTGTTAATTGATAAGTTTCCAGGGGTGGGTCTTTACATCATATTTTCTGTAGTGCAACCTCACTAAGATTGGAGTTGAGCTCATTAAAAAAAAAATCTCCTTGTTTTGGTGCCAGGGAACTGAAGTAGACTTTGAAGTCTTAGATATATTTACAGAATGGGGACTTTAGGCAACAACACTTTTATTCTTCTTCCCACAGAGCTTCTCCAAGTCATTTCAATTCCTTTGTAAAGAGATCATTCATGCGCTAATATGGTCTTTTAGTCTTTCTGCTCATGCAGTCTTGACTTATGTCCTGAGAAGATCTGGCAGGCAGGGAGTAGGTTTGTGAATATGGTACCTGTGCAGGAGGGGCCTGGAGAAACAGGGACCCTCAGCTGCCCTCACAGCCCCCTTGGTTCTGGCACCTGATGCCCTCTGATGTTAGGTTCATCCTAACACATCCATCTGTGTGGTATTCTGTGGGCTTCCTCCTACTTGGACATGGACAGCAATGAGATCAAGGTGAAGAAGAGACCTGAGGCTCCATATGAGGGAAGCTCTAATATAGGGTTAGCTCTTGGAAAGGGGTGTGGGGCATGAATCCCAAGTCCACTGGCATCACTGGGTGTGATTTATACTGACTAAAGGGGTTTTAGAGATGAACCCTTGGGTTCAAAATTATGCATATCCCTTGAGACAAGCAAATAAGCCAAAGGTTATGTGCAAAACAGGTGTAGTAGTGTTACAAAAAACCTACTAATTGGTGCCTATTTACATCGAGGGTTATGCATTTGCTGTACCTACATATCTGCACATCTGCATGCTTGTCCTATGCTGCTCTTCCAGGTTTCTGTGAGACAAACGTTGGGTGATCAGCTGGTCTATAGCCTGGGGTATGCCAGAGCATGAGGAAATATGCAGAATTGCCTCTGATGCCTGCCATGCTATGGATTTTAGAAGTTAACCCTTGTAATACAACGTGTCTCGCCCTTGAACATCTTTAGCATTTTTGAACCTCAGTGCATTGACCTGTAAAACACAGACAGAGGTCACTTATCTCACAGGAAACAGGGTTTATTAGTCTACAGATTAGTATTTTGAAGTGGTAAAATGGGTTTAGAAGAAAAGGATATACTCCTTGAATTAATTCGACTAAATAATTGTTGCTAATGCCAAAAGTGCAACAGTCCAAAATCACAACTTTTAAGTGCTATTGCAGACTCAACTGTCACAGCAAATGCATCCTGAAAAACAATCCTGTCACTCTCTATATAAATACTGCAAGGATTGTACACAAAAATATGATACCAGTTAATCAAATGAGATGCAGAGAAACCCCAGTTAAAAAATTCCACAGAAAAATTCTTAATCTTAATAATCTTCATGTTCTGCTTTCACTTAAACATCTGCAGTTCTGCTGTCTTTAATAATACTGTTCAATTTTAAATCAGAGGACTTTTTTTATTAGTCTTATTTTTGGTTGATGCAGTCTTCATAGCTTATGGTTTATAATTCTCTAATTTTTGGATTTGTAGATTCTGGAGGAAAGTTCTATTTTAAAGTGCTTAGATAGAAAAACTTGGTTTCTGGGATGCCCTGTCCATCTGACTGATATCCCACAAACACAGTTTCTATAAATTTTTCAGTCCTGTATAGCATTAAACTGTTGGAAGTAAAGACTGTTCACATGATTTTTGAGAAAATAGTCGTTGGTCATAGTCAGCTTGGGTTAAAGAGCTGAAGTTCACCAGAGTAACTTGACTGCTGTCAATTTATACCAGGAGTTAGGTTTGGAGCCATCTGAAATCAGTGGTCATGTCTTAGCCTAGGTAGAAGCAATAGAAATAGCTGAGACACCAGGGGAGTCAGTGAAGAACTCTATAATGCAGTAAGTACCAGATGGTGTACTATGAATGTTGAAGAGCAAATCAAATCGGGTTAATTTTTTCATCACATCTTATTATGGTGAAATTATTTCAAAGGGTTCTGCTGTCTTTGGAGAAATACACTAATGTTAGATCCTGAATGTTTTTCCCCTGAACTGTGAGCAGTTGGCCTTGAGTGGCAGAGGAAATGGTAAAGGGCAGCAGCCAAAGCTGCTGGAAAACAGCTGATGTCTGATTTTTCTGAGCAAAACTACAGCTGCAAAATGCTTAAAATTGCAGTGTGTTACACACAGAGTGATTTGAGCCAGGTCCTCAAGATGCAAATCAATCTGTATCTCTTACCACAGTGCTGTGTTCCTCTGAGTTACACCATTGCACAATGTCTAGGAAAAAATAGTCAAAACATATTTTCTCTATTTTTTCCACCTGAAAATCATTATGCCAAGTCTTCTTTAGTTTTTCATAAACTGCCAGAGTGTCGTTGCCACTATGCTCAACTCCCACTGTTGTGCCTACAAAAAGAAGACCTTTATATACTGTCCCATTATAATTGATCTTCCTTGATTTTTTTGGCACTTGTAGGATACTCTCAACCACTGAAGTTGCTGTTGCAAAAATGACAGATAATCTATAGGTGCTCATCATCCTTACAGTTGGGAGGTCACCCAAAAAAACATCTGAATGTAAAAGAATAATTTAGAATTTTATAATGTAGTTCAATGGACACATACATTCCACGGAGTCCAGAAAATATGCAGAGAAAAGGATAGTGGTAATGCAAAAAAAATTAGCTGAAGACTTAAATTGTTCACTGAATAGTGTTCAGCTGTTGAAGCTGCTGCTGCCAGTGATGATAATTAACTTCTAGGACCGAGGAGCACAGGTTTTTAATGTAGGACAGGAAATCAGTGATGCAATGACATCTGTGAACATATTTGAGAATATGAATTTGCCAGTGAATGACCTCTATATTCCTAGTTCTCCAGGAATAACTAGATAGGGAATTCTCTGATGAGACTCTTTCATACTGTAATATATTCTTAACGCTTTAGAATCAACTTCCTATCTTTTAATTAAATATTCATCAGGAAAGGATTCTTGGGTCTAGAATAGAAACTGTTCAAAACCAGAGAAAGAGATCTTTAGGTTGATTCATTTTGCTTAGGTTTGTCTCTTTTCCCTGATTTCAAAATCATCTCAATGTAGAATGGATATTTTCTTTTAATAGTAATCTCCAAATTTCAAAATGTGAAAACAATTTCTTGGCCAACTCTTGTCAAGAAAGACTAAATCAGATGAGATCTGTGAAATTGGAAGAAGTCATGTTATAACCTGGCTCTTTAGATGTTAGAGTAAGTTTTAAACACCATTTTGATTTTTGTGACAAATTTAATTTACTTGCAATAACAGCAAATACACAAATGCAGCTTTCAGAAAACTGTAATCTCAAAGAAATGAACCTATAGTCAATGAACACCAGTTAAAAGTTTGAAAGCATGGCAGGCTGCTTCCAACCATGTGAGGTCACTGGAAGTTCCCAGTGTGCATTCCAGCTCGATGGTGCCAGCTGGTGCCAGCATCTTTTGAAAATGCAAACAAAAGGGAATATTTATTAACCAGAAAATCAAGTGTTACCCTGACCTCCATGGGGGAATGAGAAGCAAATCGCCCTAAGGAAAGCAATAAATCCTCTGATACAAAATCATGCCTTTCAATTTGAGGACATAATTACTTTGTTGTTGATGTCTAAAGCTGTGAAAAACTGAAGTGCTATATATGAAAACTTTTCAAGGATTAGTCTTTTCATGCTGAATTGTCATAAATTCACAGTTCTAGCTGTTTTTTTCTTGGTGTAGGATTCAGACAGGATTCATTAACTCTGTGCTGGCCCTTTGTCTCCATCCTTTAGGACACAGAGTGACAACCTTCTGTTGTCTTACGTGCATGTAGATAACAAGTGTCAAAATGTCATTTTTAGGAATAGAAAATGGGGAATTCAATCTCCCTTAGAAAATAATAACAAAAAATAATTATCAGGTTTAAAGGACACTCCAATTCCATCTATTCAAGAAAAATGCTATTCATATGTATTTGAATCATTAAGGAATATAATGTGCTGCAACAATATGAAGAATGACAGTGCAAATAGAGCTAGAAAAAAGAAAAATCAAAACATTTTCTAATACAGACAGGACAAGACTACTCTTTCTACTGACTCTGTTTTATATTATTTTAAATTAATTATTTTTATTATTTAATTATTAATTTTCCATATAAGTCTTTATTTACATATTTAACCTTTTTGTGAGGTTTATCTCTTCTTGGAAAGCTGACATTAACTTTAAAGTAAACAAAACCAAATGAGTGATATGTGAGTGATAAGGCATATCAGAGTAAAATTTCTTTCTCTTTCTCTTCTTCCTAGTTTGCCACATTGATCTAGATGTGCTCTGTTTATGACAAATAATTTGTCAACATTCTCTTTCAATTTTCTGTGTGAAAAATTAAGCCATACTGCTGTGGCTAACTGCTCTGTTGCCTCTGCAGCTGCCAGCTTTTCTGTCTTCTTTCTCTTCTTAACAACAAAATACACTTAAAGATTTTTTTGGTTCAAGAGGTTGTGCCAGAATGTTTCTAGTGATCCACTCTGTTTACATTTGATGTCTGTTATAGCAGCATAGCCTGTTTTTCCCACAGACTTTAATAAATGTTGACTTTTTTGAACACAGTGCTAATTTATGTCTGCAATACAACATCTCTGGGTACTTCTCAAGGTGATTTTTAATCTAAACGAGTTTCTCTATGTATCCTTGGCTTTATGGCACACCTGAGAAGTATGGGCACTACGTGGGGGAGAGGGGGCTGCACAAGCTGCTTCTGCTGCCGAGAAGATTTTATTTCAGGCAGTGACCTGAAAAATATCTGCTGCACAGATGACAGTAAGCACTCTGGCAATTATTAACACCAATTATTAACCTCAAATCTTGTGTTTTCTCATTCCATAAAATACAAAATGTTTTCTATATGGGATGTGCCAGGACTCACTGGCAATATTGCAGTCATTGATGTACTGAACATCAAACTAGAGAATTTATTTATCCAAATAATTAGCTCTTTTCTCTCCAGCACTTTTGTTTCACACCATTGGACATCAAATGTTAGTCAGCAACATGTTCACAATAAATGTAAGAAAAACTGTCTTTAAATTTCAAATTAGTTTTATCTTAGCTATCCTACCTGCCTGGATATAGTCTTCTATCTAAAATTATCCTAGAAATGAGTTTCACACTAACTTTTCCATGTCAGCAGCTCTTGATGTTACCTCTGTCTTATGTGTGTAAAGAAATCAAAGTTCTATTGCTCTAAAGATGTTGCCTCAATCTAGTCTATGTAAGCTTGATTTCAGAAGGGAAGGATTTCTTTGCCATTCAGTATGAAATATTGCTGTTTCTTGACCTTTGTTCCAGCTTTTTTTTTTTTCAACTTCAAGCACAAAATTTAACTTAAATTTAACACAGTTAACATAAGATCTGACAAAGTCCAGATTTTATTCTGTAATGAGGATTCAACTGTGCTTTCCCCCTGAATTTTCCACTTTGACCTTTCTCAAATGGGGAGACATCTCTTTCCTCTTTCCCCATGCAGCTCTGCCATATCAGTGTCTGCAGCTCTATCACATCAGTGACTTCCCCAGCGCCAGGGAGTGCAGTGGTGATGGGAAACTCTGGGGTCTTGTGCTGTGGGTTGCTTGCGAGAATGTGAACACAAAATTTGCAGAGAGGTCAAGGAGAACACCTACAAAGAAACCTCTAGAACCCTGCCACAGGAGCTGGCCTGTTCCCTGGTCTCAAAGCTCCTCTTTAAATACCCTTTGAATTTCTCAAAAGAATAAGTAAATGGACACCTATCTTCATGTTACAAGTCTCTCATTCTGCTGACACAGCCACTACAATGGCTTTCCAGTTTGCTTTCATTAAAGCTATTTCCTTAAATTTGAAGTGCAAAAGATGGCCTGGGATAAAACTGTCTCTAGGCAGGAAAAGTCTCAAGTATCAGTACCAGGCAAAGCAGACTAAGCCTAATGGAGGACCTCTTTTTAAAATTTCATGGTGAATTGCTGGTGAAAATCTAAGAATGCTTTATTTGGCCTCTTTTTTTTTTTTTTTTTT
>PYHW01009827.1:147484-175056 GCA_013186435.1 Turdus rufiventris | reverse complement strand
GGGCCGTGCAGGCTCAGATCGGCCCTGCTGCCCCCCCGCCAGTGCTGTGCAGGCTCGGATCAGGCCCACCAACCCCCCGCTGGGCTTGGGGTAGCTCAGGACTGCCCACAGCTCTGGGCCGCCCGTGACTCGGGATGGCGTGGGACCGCCCAGTCCCTCTCTCCCTGTGCGGCTGCTGCTGATGGAGGGCTGCCCGGTCCCGCCCACCCCACGTGGCTCCTGCCAACTGCAGCCGCCCGCTCCTGCCCCACCTCGCGGCTTGGCTCACAGCTCACACTTCCAGGTTGGCAAATTTCGCAACTTTGTACATTATATAAGGTGCACCAGACTATAAGGTGCACTTCCGGGTTCGGACGAAAATTTTAGTCAAAAGGATGCGCCGTATAGTCATGAAATTACTGTAATTAAAGCTGCATGTGAGATAAAAAGGGGTGCCTGGCTCTGAGACAAGAAGCTATCTTCTCAGTGTGGGTGTCTAGGCTCCCTGCATGCTGCTGATAGAACTTTAGATCTTTTAATCTAAGCAATGAGGACATATAGTTTTTATTTCTTGTGCTACCCTCAAAGTTGCTAATGTCACATGCAAACTGCAAGGCATACTTCCAAAGTAATTAATAATTATAATAGTAACTACTTTATTTATCTGGTTTAAAAAGAATGATCAGTTTATTTCTTAAATTTGAAAACATTTAAAGAGACTTCTGCTTCCCATTGGAAATTTTTTCTTTCTTCACGCAGTGGCTGTAAATCATTGATTCAAGACTGGTCTTGAAAGCCTCTGGTATAGAGACTCTTAAAAGATGAGCTGTGCCCAGGAATTTCCTGCTGTTACTAAGCTATCCCCTGAAAGAAATGCTTAGCACTTTCTTTCCTTAGAGGAGTCAGGGACGTGGAGGGATCTACAGTGTTACATGGCTGGTGGTTGAAGGTGTTTTTGATCATACTCATGCAGTAACGACCCTGATGTCTGCTAGGATCTTATTTTAGAGTTCATGTGGCACTAGAGTCCAGTTCCTTTTCCTAACTATGTTCCCATTTTGGTAGTAAATTACTGAGATGAAAGAATAAAACTCATGGATACAGGATAAGAAGGGCTATTTACAGTTATGATATTCTTACTGCAAATTACACTAGCATTAGAAGAGCTTAATTTCTGATCTGACAAAGGGCAGCTGGGAGAAAATCAGGGCAATGGCTTATGATAGTTTCAGGAGATTTCCAGAGTTGCAGTGGAAAGCATTTATGGGGGACAGAGAGAGTAGGCAAGGCTGTGGTGAAAAAGAGATGCAGTGGCACTCCAAGGGAGGACAAGCCAGAAGACCTAATCTCTTTGTATGCTTGATATTTAAAAATCACCCAACAAAAATGTGGTGATTTGGAGATGAATTCACATCACCAAACTCTGCCTGTGCATTCTGAGCTGGCAAGGAAGTCCCTAAGATTGCTAGAAATTTCTTGGCCCCAGAAAGACATGAGAATGTAAATATTCTAATTAAAGGATTTTTACTCTCCACTGCCCAAAGCTTCAGTATTAATAACTTAGTATTAAAGTTATTTTGCACAGATACCTCTGGAAATAATCAAGTGACATTAGCCCACATCAGTCTCTGGATAATTTTACAGGCTGAAGAATGCATTTCAGATTAATATTTGTCCCATGTGTTCTGCTGCTCATGTTTGGATGTGCCCTGTAGGTTCTACTTCTACAGTTCTTAAACATCAGATTCACTTGAAGTGAGAATATCAGCAATAATAAACTGCGAATGTAATTTAAACATGGGCAATAGAATAAAATTAACAGTGTTTGTATTTTCATGTAAAATTAAATGGTTCTTCCTGGGAGACTGAACCTGATATTTTTGTATCTAATATCTATTTCACTCCTGAGAGACTTTAATATAGCTAAGCATATGTCAAAAATAAAACATCCTAGAATTAGACTGAAAGTGAAAAAGGTCTCATTAAAATCTCAGTCAGGGCTTCTCACTGCCTTAAGTCACTGAAGTGAAATTTTACATAATGTAGAAAAGGAAAGATTTAAGAAACAGATTTGTCTAAAAGAAGCTGATGTGCTATTTCACAGTCTAATGAGCCTCTACCATTCATTGTAACCTTTTAATAAGCTGTAAATCTCACTGGAATGATTTTAATACATAATTTTCTCTTTTTAACTTAAAGGAGAGACTGACATGCATCATGCATTTTTTTATTTCAATTTTACTAAATTAAGTTATTTGAAAATCAATAATAGGATACAGATTTTCTTTTCCTCACCAAAGCATAGTTATGTTTTGCAAACGGAGCTTTTCCTAACAAATTATATTTTCCCATTACTACTTCTCACAAATTTAGTGTTCATTATTCAAATCAATCTGATTTTTTCAGTGTTTTCAGAATAACACCTCAGGTATTTTTTTTCCACTAGGTGCTTTCTTACTTTTTTTTTTTTTTTTTCCTTAATGTCTATGGTTTTTGAGATGTGCCTTATTCATATGCTCACTAATATTTACTTGGGTGTCTGGATATTTTCCACTATTTGGACTGCCTTAGATTTACCCCTTCATTCAGTATAAATTATATTATTGATTTTGTAGCAGTGTTTAATTGAATGCATTGCTTGTGAAAGAAGGTAGAGACTTGTAATTTAGTGTTAGGCCAGCTTACATGACACCTTTGCATTTCATGTCATCATCTCTGAAAAGGTAATGCTGGAAGCATACTTTGCTGTATAAATCTGCTAGCTTTCTGGAATTCTTTGAAAAGAATTGATTTTAGTTTTTATAACAATCTGCGAAATATATTAAAGGTCACATGTGTTTTGTTTTGTTTTGTTTTGTTTTGTTTTGTTTTGTTTTGTTTTGTTTTGTTTTTGGCAGAAGAGATAACACTGCCTAAATGCCTGCTCACTTGTATGCAGACTTCTGCATGACTAAAAAAAACTTTATTTTTGAAACTTTTGATATCTGTTACCTTTGTAACAGTAGGCCTCCTTCAAATCTGGCATGGAGGCTCTCAGAAGTCCAAGATCCTAAGACTGATTAGACTCCGAATAATGTTTAAATGGGGAAAAACAAGCAGTTCAGTGCTGCTGGTCTCATTTCTACCTTTACAAGTCTTTCTTACTAAGCAAATGAAAGCCTCAGACTCATGCCTTTGGTCGCAGGTATGCCTTGCAACCTTTCTGGTTCTCCACCACTTCTGAATTTTAGTTTAAATGCACAAACCAAAGCACACTGCTGCTGCTTTGCCACCAGCAAGGGGCATAAAAAGGATTTGTTCTCTGCATGCAGGATGGTTGCCCTAGTGAAGCAACATGATGTAACTGTTTTTTTGGTCTAGGTGCTTACAGATATTCTTTCTAATGGAAATGCTTCATGTTCAATTATTAATGGAGGAGCACTGGAAAATCCCAATGAAAACCTACCACTTTTTCAGCTTCCTTGATGTTTCGTACATGACCTTCTTGCATACAATCTTCTGTCTCTGATGATCTACATCCCCTTAAAATAAGGGCTTTTAAAAAATAAGTTCTCAAATAACCTGTAACCTTATCTAATCTTTTGGAAAACCAAAGACAGTGAAGGAAGAGATTTGACCAAAGAGCTATTAAGGTTAAGAGAAGGCCTGAGGCTGTCAGTTAGTGGTCTTTTCTGGAATCTGAAACAGCGTTCTTTTAGTGCTCTCATGCAGTTATCATGGTTGAATGAGGTAGAATTTCTTTACATATAGATGACATGGTATGCACATAGTAATATGATATTGTGCTGTGTGTTCAGAGTATGCAGTTCTTTAAAAAACTACTCCTTGCACTTTCTATAAAGTTTCTACGTGAAACATCACAATTTCAAGCTTTAGTATTTGCATATGAACTTTGGGGGAGATAGGCTATTTCATATGGATAAAGTGCAAAATTATAAAATAAATTTAAAAATTCGGAGAGAGGGCAGTTTAGAGAGACACCAAACTTCTGATTTAACTTGTATATAAATTTATTTGTATCTTTAATGAACTAAGAAAAAGACACATGAAAAGCTAATGGTGGTGCCATACATTATTTTATCTTTCAGTAATAGGTCCTTTAAAAAAATGAAGTGAAACCAGTAAATTCATGTCTACAATTATCTTTGAAATTAAAAACTAAAACAATCAGAATGTCTGGACTGGTAAAAAACAAAGGGGGAAATACTGTATTTAAACTTCAGTAGATGAAAGATAGAATATTATACTGAGGATCTTCCTTGTACCATCTTACCCTTTTTCAGTCATATGTCTTTGGAAGTAATAATTTGGTCTAACTGGAACTTTCAATATGGCTACTTTCAGTTTCCATAATTGCAATTAATTTTCTCATATATCTATTTCTCAGCATGTGCCCAGCTTTAAGAACTGCAGTAACCCCATGGGAAAGGATCTTGTAAATTTAGTGTATGGTTAAGTTCTCAGAGGATCAAGATGGCACTTAGACAGTAACTCATTTAGAAATTTAGATGAAGCATTCAGAATACAAAAGGGAACAATGTGAAACACAGGATCTCTTAATAATGTCTCATATGTTTTTGGGGCTGAAAAACCATCAGTGGTATTATTTTATTATTTAATATGAAGATTAAAATACATGCAAATAATAAAATATATATGTAAATAATAAAATAAATGTAATGTCATGGAAACCTTTAACATTATTGCCCAGACTGATGTATATAAACTATTGAGACAAAATATTAATTATTTGCAGGACAGGCTGTTAAGTTACTGAAAACTGAGATAAGCTGAATCCAAATATGTCTCATTGCATTTTAAAGTGTAGAGAAGCATCACTATGAGCCCTTATTTTTGTCTGTATGACTATAAACCAAAAATGTGATTTTATTGATTTGTAAATGAGGAACTTCATTAATCATTTGTGGTTTTTTATACATGCAAGTTATACCTGTTCTTTCGCATGACACAGAATGAAGATTCCTGTCACATGCAATTCCTGTATGTGGAAGACAAATACTACATTATCTTTCCTCAATGGAGTAAGTGTTTGCAATGTTGAATATAGCAAAATTTTATTTTCCCCATGAGTTATTCAATAATCCACAGCTAAATCCTTTCTCATTCTTCACTGTTGAAATCCCAAAGTACTTACCTTTCTTTTGGTGAAGGTTTTTTTTTTTTTTCTCCAGGAGAAGCCAGACCTGTGAAGGCCAAGTGAATTGATGTTAATTGAGGGAAGAGCTGAGATTCTTATCAATGCAGGCACAAGGAACTCACAGGAATCTACAGCCCAGCTCTGGTTGGACAGTGGTAACTGCAATAGAGCTTTAATCAAGAAGGATCCACAGGACATCCCATCTTCATATCCTCACATAATGCAGCTGCAGAATGCCTAAAATCAAGCAGAAAGGAAGAATAGCAACCCTTGAGATTAGCCAAGGAATAAAAAAAGGAAGGTCAGATTTCAATAGAATAGCAAATCTTAAGGAAACTGGAGACTCTGGGTACCAGATGTGGTCAGTGCTGGGATCGTGAGACCGATCTATCAACTAAGCCTTAATGAATTTGCCATCTTAAATCTATTCTCTGTCTGTGAAAGATCTCTACAGAAAAGTCTCTTCACACTCCCAAAATTCTTGAAATTATACATAATTAGACATCAAAGAGAGATTGTAAGGAGGGATCCTTTCTGCTTGTTACAGGAAACTGAAAAGCACAGGATTTACATAGTCCAAATATGGTGCAAATGAGTAGCGATTCAGTTTTGCCTTGGATCTCCTGAGCAATACCAAGATAAAGAGCAAATGTCTTTAAAAGGAAAAAGCAAGTCCTACATTTGATACAGATGTGGTAAAAAGCAGTCTTATGTGGAACCACACTGTTTCCAAAATGTTTTGCTGAAAGTTAATTAAATTCTTACATTTGAAATGAAACCTTTGGTGATGCTGAAAATTTGTTGCCCCTTGGAATGTGCTACTGTATAAAATGATTACTTTAGAATCTTTTTGCCTCTAAAGTCATCAAATGAACCAATTCTTCTGAGGCTGAGCTATATCAGAAGGCTTTTTGGACCCTATATTTAGCACCATTGATTAAAAATAATTTGGGAGGCATATTCTATATGCAATGTGTGTTTTCCTCCAGCTAGCAGCTTTATTCTGGTGTCTATGTTAATAATACCCTGAGGCAAATCTCTCAGGACATGTCATGCAAAACATAGTGCTTAAGATTCCTTTTCATCTCTGTATTCTCTGCACACCTTGTCTAAAATGAGATACATTGAGAAGTCCTAGAAGAAATGGGAGAATTACCATTGCTTTTCCCAAAGGCTGAGATTAAAAATGCCTCCTTTTATGTTGTTCCTTCCAAAGGTAGGAAGTAAGATATTTTCCTCTGCTGTCTGTGGAACCATTCCTGTGAATATTTATTGAAATAACATCTGTGATTCTGCTTTCTGTTGACAAGAATTTTTCCAAGATATTTTAAAGATGGTGTGTGTTTTTTCTAGAAAAATTGGCAAAACACAAACACAATTTAACAATAGACCTGTTTCAGATCAGCAGTGTTTTTCTGCTGTTCTGAAAATGCTTCTGTAACAGACAACTTTGCAGATGCTAACTGTTAATATGTTAACTTCATCAGGTCTCCTTTTTTGCTATTAGTATTGCTTCAAATTCCTGGCTAAATCACTGCTTGTATTCTAATATAATCACATAAATGTTGTAAAGTGATTTGTTGCTTGGGTTTTTAACTTTTTTTTCTTTCAATTTTGTTTCATTTTTAAACTTGAACCTTAGGCATGAAAATATTAAATCAAACTTTGAACTTTTTCTATTAATATAAAGGTTCTCATATTTATTGTATGAATCACCATTGTGCACAAGCTTGGTACATTCCATAGTGTCCAGTTTAAGAAGAGTCAGGAAATCATCTCCCTTTCCCTGTACTATTCAAGTTTATCTGTTAGGTTAAACAACGTCCCATTGGGGTGTGCTAAAAGTGCTTTGAAACACTTTGCTGCCTCTGTGTCCACAAGATGTCAGTGTGGATTCTTAATTCACTTTTACTCTCGGTCTAATATTGCTGAAAAAAATCATGACAAAATCTGGCAACCCCTCAGCAGACATTTCCTTTGAAGCTGAAAGGGGTATTCATCACACTAAAATCCCATTATTGGCCTGGGTCTGATCTCTGCTGTTTAAAGGGATCAGGCTGGTGTTTCTAATCTTTCCTTGGAGGAGAAGTACTAAACTTTGGATGTGTGTATTGAGCACAGAGACCAGTGAAACTAGTCTGACAGCTGACACCAACAGGGTTGGTGGGATTGAGAAGTAGAAGACATTGCTGAGTTCTGGAGCAGAAAAAAGGTGCTAATGGCATGGAGCTGTAAAAGTCTGCTAAAATTGTTCAGATTTGCCAGTCTTGCTCAGCTGGTGCATAGTGATGTTAATTTTTTTTAACATGAATTAATATTTCTGCATTGGCTTGAATTGCATCATCTAGGTGCTGGCACGTAGTTGGTTTTAACTGGTTATCTCAGCCTAACAAGTATTGTTTAGCAATAGATGCTGCATATTCATCTCCTTCTGTTTAAAGCATGTTAATTTGGTGATTTTAGTTCAGGTTGTTTACTCTGTTTTGCTATTTATACATCCCTGTAGCAAGGGAAAAAGCTAGCAGAATTTGGTAAGCTTTCAATGCCCGAATAGCTGCTGCTTAAATCCCACTGAATTTCATCTGAGTTGCCAGCTTTTGCTGAGGAGAATTCGATTGACCTTAATACTACGGATATGTAGTACATAAGAGGCATTTAATCAACTCTCACACACCACTGCTTTGAAAGCCTGCTTGAAAACTCTGAAGAGGTCCTGATAAACATTTTATTAGAATGCATTTTTAATCAATAATTTACTTCATGCAGTTACATACTGGAGCTATTTACATTTTTCTCTTTACATAAATGAATTAAAGTGAACTGTAGTTGGCAGACTACTCCATAAATAATATTTTCTAAGTGAGGCTTGGAGAAAAACAATGGCTTTGGACCAAAATTAAGACAGATATACAGAAAACATTTTCCATCCCTATGCATAAAAAGAATGTGATTGATGTGCCTCGTATGGCAGAACTTGGTTTTATTTACAATATGTGTCTCAGGGTAAGACAAACACCTGGGAATCCAAGTGTATCAAAGCCAAAGCTCTTTTTTTAGGCACTTAAAAAGAAGTTTAAACGTGTATGCTTTGGCTATCATAAGGAAAATAACTTTTCTTTTTTTATTATTTTTCAGTGAGAAAATTTCAGTGAGAAACCTTTAAAACTTCCAGGTTGCAAATGTAAATATATGTATTGATTGTGTTTCGTAAGACACATTCTTCTTTCACTGTTGCATGGCATCCAGATGAACTGATATATTCGTTCAATTTTTATCATGCATTTCTATGTAATTGCATTTCTGGTTATCTCTAAATGTAGCTTTGGTGTGAGAACTGTGAGAATCTGAAGAAACACTGTATACTTCCCTTGTCTATCACACCATGAAAAACTACAGTGTCATTTAAAATAAGATGATGAGGTATTAGATCTCACATGTTTGGGGGATGAGGGGAGAAATTCTTTGTTAATGTTAAGTTAGTATATTAGTGTTCAGAATTACAATTTGAGTCTTTGAAGTTTGATGATTCTCCAGTTATTTGTTATGCCCCTGGCATGTTTTCAATGTTTGTGTTACAGAAGCCTTCTCTTATATTCCCTTTTTTCAGTGACCTTAGGAGCAGATAAGAGGCAAATATTGGGAACATATTCAGATGTTCTTGTGGCTCCCACTAACAAAAATGAAAAAAAAAAAGAAGAATTGTCTGGGATTTTAAGCTATGAAAACATATTTTATTTCATGGAAACTTTATAAAAAAAAGTTTAGAATATAATTCTTGTCAGTACCATGTGTTCTGCTTACTCAGTCTTTGCTATAAATTCAGTCTTTGGTACAGAACACTTGCTTTTTGCTATTTTGAAACAAGATCACAATTCCTGAAAGACATGATTTCCTGAGGATAGCTTCTTGATGGCCCTTTATGACATGGGTAAGCTCAGTATCTTTGGCAGGTGTTTGTCCATATTCTGCTTTTGTCTCTTTGTCTCTAGGGTTTTTTAGTGTATGATAGAAAATAGGACTCTCCCATCAGTAAAATTGTAATTTTCAGATGTAAAGAACAAGAGCAGTTCAGAGAAACAGATTTCAGCTTCTACAACAAATGGGAATACTATTTTAAGATGCTGCAATCAGCAGTAGCCATTGGATTACCGTGTGCTGATAGATGTTAGCAGGAGCTAAAGGACTCCATAACTTTTAACCTCATTAGAATGCACAATGATAATGATATGATAATTCAGTCAGGTTAGGCCTTATTCCTGTTTAAAGGAATTTCTGAAGAAGCTAATGCCTTGCTGGCTACTTGTTCAGGTCTGAGCTTATAGACCAGTAGTGGAAGAAGCCTTGATGACCTTAAATAGGGCAAAATGGCCACTCCTTTTGATAGGTGTGGAAGCAAAAAAAACCACCCCCCTATGCATGCAACCATAATTTGTGATGATGAAATTACCATGTTTGAGAATATTTTCCATCTGATCTCTCATGGAAAAGAAGACAAGTTGTCTGTCACCCTCTTAATTTCCCTTAAAAATATGAACCCTTTGGGGCAATTAAAAAAAATTGAAATATGTGAAAAGCACCTTCAAGATAATTAATTACCTCAAAGCTCCACAGAAGTTATGAGGAGAAAGATTAGAATCACTTCCTCTCTTGGAGAAAAAGGCAAGTATTACCTTACAGAAGGGTAGCACAGAGGTCAAAAAGAATTCAGGATGTTCCTGGAGATCATTGCTGTTAACGTCCTGACACAAGTGACCAAGAAGTTGTGCAGGAGATGCTATGATGGATCTTATTCTTACAAAAAAAAAAAAAACTGACCAGGGATGTGAAGCCTGAGGAAAGTCCTGGCTGCTGAGACCATGAGTTCAGGAGTGTAGTTGAAGACCCACAGGTGACATATCAAGGCAAAACCCAGGATCACAAACTTTAACTTCAAGAGAGAAGACTTTGGTCTGTTCATGGTCCTACTTGGAAGTATGCCATGGGAGACAATCCTGGAGGAAAAAGGAGTTGGAGAAAGCTTGTAGATTTTCAAGCATAGCCTCTAATAAAGTTAAGAGTTGTCCATCCTCACATGCAGGAGAATGGCAGAAGACTTATGTAGTTGAACAAGTAGCTCCTAACTAAACTCAGGCTGAAGAAGATCCACACAGGTTGAAGTTGCTTCAGGTAACTGCGCGGAGAGGAAATATAGAAACATGGTTCAAGTATGAAGAGATAGGATGAAGACAGCCAAAACGCATCTGGAATTGAATCTGGAGAGGAGCAAGATGTACCACAGACTGCTTCTGCAAGTACACAGACAGCAAAAAGAACAGTAGGGAAAATATGGTTTCTGTGCTGAATCCTAGTGATAAAATACAGTAATTTCACGACTATAAGGCGCACCCTTTTGACTAAAATTTTCCCTCAAACCTGGAAGTGCACCTTATAGTCCGGTGCGCCTTATCTGATCTACAAAGTTGCGAAAGTTGCTGACTCTCAGGGGGTGCGCCTTATAGTCCGGTGCACCTTATGGACGTGAAATTACTGTATATGGAGAAGACTGAGGTACTCAAGGCCACCTTTGCTTCATTCTCAACCAATAGAATTTGTCTTCAGGAATACTAGGCACCTGCAACAATATGAAAGCCTCTGTAGAGGAAAATTAAGTTAGAGAAAATTTGAACAAACTGGATGTTTGGGACCCATATATTATGCACTTACAGTTATGAAGAGTGCTGCTCAATGCCATTGTCATTTGTCTTTGAAATTCATGGCAATCAGGAAAAGTTTCTGAGGGCTTGAAGAAAGTAAATATGTCTCCTATTTTGAAGAAGACCAAGGAGAATCTGAGGAACTATAAGCTGGTCAGCCCCCTTATTCTGGGGAAAGTGTTGGATCAAATGAACCTTAAAAACTTTTGCAAATTTATAAAGAAAAAGAAGATGAATGGGTATAGTCATTGTGGCTTATTGAAACAGTGCTTGGCCAACTCAAGCATCTTTTATGAGGAAATGACTGCCTAGGTGGATGAGGGAAGAGGACTGGACTTTAGCAAGGCTTTTGTCACTGTATCCCATAACAAACTCACAGACAAAGCATGAAGCATTGATTAGGTAAGTGAGCAGAGAAGTGGACAGAAAACTGGACTCAAAGGGTCAGCACAAACTGTCTGCAGGCCAGTCAATAGCAGTGTACCCCAGGGTTGATTAAGCGGTTGATACTGTTTTAACATTTTCATTAATGACCTGGTTGATAGCCAAGACAACACCCTGAACAAGTTTATAAGTTTTCAACGTGGGGGGATGCATCAGGTAACACTATGATATGCCAGTTGGTTGTGTTGCCAACCAGAGGAACCACAGCAGGTTGAATTAATGGTCCAATGGCAACCTCATGTTCAAGAAGAGGCAAAGCAATGCCCTGCATCTGAGGCAGAATAACACCAGGCAGTGCTGCGCACTGGGGGTTGACGTGCTGCAAGGCAGCCTGACAGAGAGGGCCCTGAGTGCCACAGTTTTCAAGTTTCATACCTGTCAGCAACATGCCCTTGCACCAGGGAAGGTCAGTGGCCTCTTGGGCTATAAAAACTGTTGCTAGCAGGTCAAGGAAGACTATTCTTCTCCATTACTCAGCAGCTGGTGAGACCACATCCAGAGCATTGTATTCAGTTCTGGGTTTCCCCATACAAGAGATACATGGACTGAACTCACTGAAGGGCCACAAAAACAGGAGTACTTGAAGTATGAGGAAAGACAGAGAGAGCTGGGACTGTTCAGCCTGGAGAGGAGAAGGTTCAAGGAGAATTTTATCCATGTGTATAAATGGGCAAAAAATTCCATTTAAACCTGGGGGGAAAATGTGTGATTTGTCAGGCACTGGAACATATGGTTCACAGAGGTTGTAGAATTCCCTGTGTGGATCTCATACAGATTTTTAAAGAGAACTCATATCTGACTTAAGAAATAAGATAATAATTTGCATTCAAGTTCAGTGTTTAGGATAGTGTCTTCTCTCCATTAGCAGACAATTCACCCACTGCTACTCTTAGCAGCTATTTTGATTGCATCAAGGCTTCTTTTTTTGAAGGTTGAGACATCTGGTCGGTTTCAGTTTGAAATGAGTTTTAACAGTGATTTCAGTTTCTTTTAGATGTGGACTGCTTTGGAGAAGACTAACATTATGTTTGACATTTAAAAGTCAGATCTCTACTGTTTCTTAACCAAGTTATGGTGTGTAATATCCTCTGAATACATAACGTCTTCAGGATCCAAGAAAACTTTTCTTTTCAGGGCTGCCTTACTGCAGGTCGATTTTAAAATTACAGTAATGAAATTATACATGATTTAGTTACACTGAAATTTTAATACAATCTCATAGAGTTATACATGTTTCTTGGTGTCTTGCTCAGTTAGACAGTTGATGTTATGATGCAAATATGGTCTTATCTGATAGGACAGGACAGAGGAAGATGTTCTTGTCATTACAGTGCTGCCAGGAGATATAACAAATCTGTGGTTAATTCTGGTGGTTTTCTTAAGCTTCCTGTATGATCATTGGCAAGTTGTTTAGGATAAAAATTGCTGTAAATAATGTAAAAGCTGAAGTTGTACCAATTGCTTCTAGATCATTTCCCCTGTTAATTGCTGTGACTTTTCTTCTCAGGATGGGTTAGAAATTCTTTTGTACTCTTCTTTGTTTTCCAGAATATTCAGGTTATGAAATATTTGGTTCATGAGTTAACGAGTAATGCACTTTTTTTTTGCACTCATTAGCACCACTGGAATTTTAATAACAATAACTAAACAAAAAATTATCCTAAGAACTTGACAAGAACAGATTGGAATGCCATATTCAGTACTATTACCCACTTATATATCTTTCCTATTATCTAATTATAAAGATATTTTGCCTACAGAGTAAATGCATTAGTAAGGATTGAATTAATTTATTGAAAGGTGTGAACAAAAGACTTCTGAAGCACTTTTGCTTGCTCTAAATGTCACAATAGCAACAAGAAAAAAGAAAAAAAGAAAAAAAAAGGTTCTGATTCAATCCACGTAACTTTGGTAACCACTTAACAAAAGCCAATAAGCCTGTTGGGAGGGATTATATAAATCAATACAAATGAAAACAAAATCCATAAAATATCCCTCAAGCAACTGGCTAATTCTTGTAATTCCCTATTGTCTGGGTCAGGAGTTTAATCAGACTTCTCAAGAGACCACTACAGTATGTGTTTCTGAAAATCATAGTGCCATTGACATTGTGTTATTGGAATGATAATATACCTGTTGCTGCTGCAAATGACTATTTAATATCTGAAGATTGGTCTGGTTTCTGAGAGATCAATGAGAAGTAGTTTATCTTTTGTCATAGGGGAAATTATGATTATGCCTTAATCTTATTATACCTCTCAAGAAAAATCAAATGAAGCCTTATTACAGCAATAGAGTTACACAGTGATAATGTAGTTTAAGGTTTTGTTGGCATTTCCATTTTAAATCATTTATCCCACGGAAGTATAACCCAGCATTTTCTCTGAACTAAATCTTTCCACAGTGATCTTGTCACTATGGGAGTTTATTTCCAACTACAGCTACAAGGGAAAAATTTTAGTGTGTGGATGTTTACATTCAGCAGAATATAAGTTTATAAGTGACAGATATTTATGTTTAGGTTTCAGTTTATTAAAAATAGAAAAGTAAAAGCTCTATTTCTCTTACTACAGTGGATGAAGAGAAGATATATTCAGAGTAGCTGAACTCAGAACACTTTTGAGGAGCAAAAAAAGAGGGCTGATCCTGGTCCAGTTGAAGCCTGCCAAAGGTCTTCCATTGACCTTAGAAGAGCAGAGATTTACACGCTCACTCTGAAACAGAATTTCTTTTTCACTCTCAGTCTGGATAAAAACTTTTCAGATAATTTGTATCTATTGTTTGTTTCAGTGGTGTAAAATTTTAGTTGAATTCAATTTGCTTTTAGACAATGTATTGCATACAAGTAGAATCTTGTCCAACCCCACTGAATACACTAGAAAATGTTCTGTTGAATTTAATATCCAGACAAACTGGTGTTCTTACACTAAAATCAAGATACGAGCAGATAGGGGGGAAAAATTCACTAGAATTTTTCAGTGTTTTGAAATTTTCTAATAGTTTTGGTCACCACTGCGGATCAAAATCAAATGGTATTTAAAAAATAACAGGACATCATCAAGCTGCTGCTTGTCCCAGACATGATATTTCTTAGGGCCAAAATTACCCAATATACTAGACACTTGGAGACATGAAAAAATGAAAAAAAAGTTGAAATAACTTGAAACCAAGTCAAATAAATTTGACATTTTCCAAAAACACTTGGCAACAATTTAGAAAAGGTTATGGTTGAAAAAGAGTTATAGAATAAGCAAATTGAAATTCCTGAAAAGAATGCTAGCTACATAGGTAACAATGTATTTCGTACTATAGATGGCTTTTAAATCAATAAAATTCAAGTCCATTTTTTAATTCAATAATAGTCAAGTAATGAGGAAAACCAAGAAATATAGCAATAACTGTATAACTAAAAACAATACTTTTACCTCACTAAGACAACAAAGACAATTCTAAATTGAATTATGCATTATTTTATTAATGCATGCATGTTTTTAACTCCCACTGACTGATAAAGGGAAACTTAGAAGATATTTCAGCAGATTTGGTATCAAAATGCCTAAATCTCATTAACTTTTAGGTCTTTTGGACATCTTGACTCATTTGAGAGAAGAAGATTGTAGTGTGAGTGCTTTCTTAAACCTTTCAAATTTTTGAGAGGGTTCTCCCCATCTGTAGTTGTTTGACTAAAAAAAAAAAAAAAAAAAGTACAGTAATTTCATGATTATAAGCTGCACCATTTTGACTAAAATTTTGCTCCCAAACTGGAAGTGCAGCTTACATTCAGGAGCGGTCAATATATGAACAAATTTTGGAAATTTCCCAACYTGGAAGTCCGAACTCACAGTAGCTCTGAGCCGAGCCGGAGCCCGCCTGGCTCCGGGCAGCAGGGCAGCGGCAGCACAGTGCCCAACCCCGGGAATCGCAACAACACTCCGCGGCCCCAGGAATCGCGGCAGCGCTACCCAGCCCCGGGAAGCATGGCGGCACTCCGGGGCCCCGGAAAGGGTGGCAGTGGCCAGGCACACCATACCCCTGCTTCCCAGTGGAAGCAGCCAGGTACGCCTCTCTCCCTCTTCCGGTGGCACCAGCCAGGCACGCTGCTCTCCCTCTTCCTGGCAGCAGCAGTGGCCGGGGACACCACTCCCCTGCTTCCTGGTGGCCGTGGCAAGCAGGGCCTGGGCCACTCCCTGGCGGCCGCCCCAAGAGGGGCCGAGCCAGTAAACCCCATAATCCTGTGATTCTGTTACTAACTGGCAACTTTGTGAAAGTTGCACGTGGATCCTCGCTGCGAATGAAAGTGCGGCTAATAATCCGGTGCGGCTTATATATGGACAAAGAACGAAATGTTGCTGACACCGGATCTGCAGCTTATAATCAGGTGCGGCTTGTAATCGTGAAATTACTGTAATTTTAAAATCAGTCTTAGAAATATAAGTCTAGAGGAACGGAGTGATACCCTTTACTCTGTTCCCTATCTCACTTGTGTAATATCAGCTTTATCATTGACAAGTCTGCAATTGTAGTGTAAAAACGCTATCTTTTTTGTTCTGACCTTTTCCCTATAGATTCCCAAGAATATGTAGTAGCATTGCCTTTTTCAGGGAATTCTACTTCAAAGAAGTATGGACAACAGGAAAGTAAGAGTGTTTTCACAATTATGTTTTTAGTTATTTTTTAAAGTCTTATTGAAGAAGTGTATTAAAATGGATCTATATTTTATTTGGGGAGATTTAAGTCTATTGCTACTCATCCTTGCTATCTTTGTTCAGTTACAATTTCATCAAGGCTTATAGCCCCTCAAAGACTAGAACCAAGGACATATGGCTGACAAATTTGTTTCTCCTCCCACAGAATTTACAGTCTAAGTTGATCTGCTTTTACTTAGGCTGATGCATAAATCAGTCCATGACATCCATAGATTAGTATTGGCTTTGTGATCTGTGGCTGTGACACGGTACCAAGTAGTACGGCAAAATCAGAATGGATTTGTGGAGTAAATAGCGCTGTGGATCTGACATCCACATTATGTGTACTTTAAAGATTTGACTTCAGATTAACTCAAATATGGCCTTAATGATGAAGCATGCCCTTTTATTGGCATGATAAGATGTGCTCTGGTTTAGTTTCATCTGAAATCAATTTAATTTACATTTCTGGGCTTCCATTGTCATATGAAATAAAGCACAGTAAGGGGGAATTAGGTGATTTCCTCCTACAATCCCAATTCACACTAAAACACCATGCATTTTCTAGGGATACTCCTGTAATTTTGGATAATGAGCTGTCTGGTATCCAGTTATGCACCTAGACACCATTAGTCTTGTATTTCAAATATATCATGGACGTCACTTCTGTGGGAGCATGCAGATTCTGCATCTTCTTGATACCTCCCTACAAAGCAAGAAAGCTGAAATACAGTTTCTTCCCCTACTTCTGTCTTGCTCTGCCAAAACCCACTGTCTTACAGATAAATCTGAGGAGAATACAGTGTGACAAAAAGTTAAGCACCTTCAAGAATGATAAAATTTTTTGTAATACTTGTGATTGCTAAAAGCCTAGCTAAAGGAGTCATGCTGTGTATGAAAAATGGAGACTGTACTAAAGAGAACGTGTGTATGTACATGGTCAGACATATATTTAAGTTGTTCTTTTCCTTTGTTTACTGAGTCTTTATGTATGCCTTGTAGCTGCAGAGTAACAAATAATGAGGGAAGGTCATGGCAATAGCTAAACTATTTATCTAATTAAACATCTTCAAATTAATTGGTGGGTTTGTTTGTATCTTGGAAGATTGTTGTGTGAAATGTGCAAGGAGGTTTGAGGATTTTTTTATGGTAGCTCCCTGCCAAGGATGCCATGCCTCCAGCACATGCCATGGTATCAGTGACTGGAAGGATACATTGTGGAGGGTGCTTTTCTTTGTGCTTGGCAGGTTTCTCAAGGGCTTTGGGATGGTTTGATTGTAAAAACTGTTGCAGCTATGTGACAAGAGCTCCAAAGTCACTCTAAAGACCAGATTAATGTGGCTATTATTTAGGTCACACTTAATGAGGCCCTGCTATTGTTGAAGGAGACATACAGAGCTGTGGCAGTGACTGTAACTTGGCACACGTGTTCCTGCCTGCTCTGCCAAGCCTTGCAGTGGTGTCATGTAGTGGGGCTCTGTGTCACCAGGTGCAAACACAGAGGGGGATTTCAGATATCTGTCCAGTCACAGGCTTAAGCTCTGTTCCTCTCAGAAAAGTTACAGGCTGCACTCATCCTGGATGGAGTCTGTGTGCCATTTCTGCCTGCCCCAGTCTGTTGTGTAGATGTTTCTCCCACATGAGTACATTTTCTAAGGAAGTTCCATCTGTTCCTCTCTGTAATTTTTTCCCCACTCTATTGAAACACCATTAAGAAAGACAGATCTATTTTCTCTCTTTTGTTCATCCCTATTCTTTTGAATAATGATATTTTACAATTTACTCATACCACACTGTTGAAATAAATACAGCAGGTTCATCACCTGGCACATCCCACAAGGACAGTATGTGATATGGTCTTCATGTGCTGATTTATCTTCAGCACACATTATATTGTATAAACCTGATAACTTCATCTCCTGCACTAAACCCCAGTAAGTACTCGTAATCATGTACATCTTCCCAGTTGTTTCTCAGGCAGCGATTGTGGCATGAGGTGGTCTGGGAAATAAGTTGATTTTCTCTGATTCTTTTGATGTCTACTCTGATCTGCCTCACAGACCCTTTTTGTACCTTTAATTTATGTGTACAGTTAACTTAAATAGAAATGTCAGGAGCTTATGAATTAAAGCAATAGTCACATGAAATTCCATTTGTACAGCTCCACACAAGAATTTGTATATTCACTATGTATTCAAACTTAGTTGATGGGGAGAAAATCATCATCATGGTCTAAAAATACAGGATGTTCAACCTAGGGAAAAGATGAGTTTGAGGCTCTGAGTAAAACGTCTGCTGTTGGGAATATGGGCAAGGCATACACACACACAGGAGTTATCACTCTATCAATCCATCCATCCATCCATCCATCCATCCATCCATCCATCCATCCATCCATCCACTTCCTCTGATGTGTATCCTATTATCTTTTTACTGGGTGTTAGGTGGCTTGTGGAACCCATCTGCTGAGGTTCAATGTAATCAAGTCTTCATAGCCTGCTCAGCAGGGAATAGTAAGGAACATAGGAACACAGCCCAGTCACATTTTCTCCTGCTTTTTCACCATTCTTGTTTTTTCAGTGAAAATATTGCCAAATACAATGAGATGTAGGACATTCCTAAGATGAAGCAATGGGATTTTAAAATTTTTACTTATTCTTGTAGAGCAAAGCTGACTGTGGAGTCATAGCCATACTTCCTTAGCATTATTCCTGTGTGTGTCTCATTAGGTCCTCACTGCTACTTACTGTTGAGCTCCTTCAGGCTCTTGGGGTGTCCTTCAGTTTTAGGATAGAACCTTTAAAACATCCCGAAAAAAACATATTTTCATTAGATTATTGTTACTTTCAACTGAATGGCTTCAACACCACTGATGCTACTAGGATGCTAAAGCATCTCAGAGGATTTAGTGGATGTGTTTGCGAGGTTTTGTAAGAATAAGATAAAAAGGAGGGGAAATGAAGAATGAGTTAAGGTGTATTCTTAGGTTCTTAATTTCCTTAATCAATGAAAAAATATTGCTTTGAATTGTAATTCCTTCCCTGGTGCCTCATTTGAAAACTTGCTGCAATTGTTTTCCAAGTTTTCTGATTTTCCGTTTCATTACTGAGTAGGGTATAAGCTGCATTCATTGAATATTACTTGCTGCTCTGGAAGACAGAGGGATTTTGTCCATAAAATCCAGATTATATGCTTTGAAGTTGCTTTGAACTAACTTAAATTATCATTGCTACTCTACAATTAAGAAAATTATATTGGACAGAGTTGTGATAAACATTTTTAAATTTGAGGAGATTTTTATTAACAAAATCCAGTATCAGCTGAGGGGCATATCTTTTACTGCTAGCTGTCAAGGGAATCAAAGCAGGCTCCATTTCTAATTAAGATATCTCATTTAGATGAGTGAACAAAAGTGGGACAGTTTCATTCTGGGGAGTATTGAATATGCAGAGGAATGGATGGTTAGCAAAGGGATTGATACTCTGCATCAATGAGGTTTAGTTAAGCATTTCTTAAAATTCCCCCCAAAAAATAAGAATAAATTTTTAGATAATGTGTCTTGACTAGTTTTACCTATGTTTTGCTTTTTTTCCTAAAGCATTAGAGAAGCAATATTAGAAGTGAAAGATACCAACCCTTTAAAGGTCTGCTGGGTAGATGCTGACATGAGAATGTTGTTTTGTTCTTGGTTGAAGTCCTGTTGGCTATTTAGGAAATGTATAGTTTAAAATACTAAGATTATTGAATCTTAAAAGCTGAAAAAGTGCAAAGATATTACCTCATCTTTCCTTTTCCTGATATATGTTGCTTTTAGACCTTTTTTTTCTCACAATTAAAAAAAGAATGAAAGCACTGAGAAATTGACTTACTTTTTAGAGACAGGGTTGTGATTCTCTAATTCATACTGGTGAGAATTTTCTTCAGCAAAAATGATGAAAATGTATTAATCAAACAAAGGAATTATTTATTAGTCATTATAATGTTATTGAGAATTGGGGGGGAAAAAAACCAAAACACATAATTAATGGTGTATTTATACTCACAGAACTGCCCAGAGATAACTAGCTAGCTCATTTCACTCAAAAGTATGACGAAGTCACGGACTGCTCTACCTGTGTTTGGTTGATTAGTGCTGTATGTCATGCTGGACCAGCTCAGTATCATAGGAAATATTCAGTTCCATTTGGAAAATATCTCCCATATAAGAATTTTACAAGTCCTCTAAATTTTTACCAAAGCAATCAGAAAAGTATAATTCAGTAGAATTCATTGCCACTGAATATTTCCACAGATTTGTACTATGGGATTGACAGACAGAATTCTTAGTCTTATGTGTTTTGAATATATGATCAACTCTGTCAATTAGTTATTGTTGAATATGATGTTTGGTCTCCATGGATCTTTCTTATCTTATTTATCAAATTGCCATACATGGATTTATTCAGACAAGATGGAGTTGGCCACTTGACACTGCTCCTGCATATTTTAGAAGCCTTTCAGCCAGTGCAGGTTCCCTGGACAGAAGAAGGGGCTGAGCAAACATCTCAGTTTGCTGGTCTTATTCCATCACATATTTTCTGCACTGATATTGATGCTCCTCACAGTTATTCAACTTTAAAATGTAGGTGTTGCTCAGGGGTTTCAGAGATGGAGATTGAACTCCAGTGAATATTGACTGCTATTGGCTACAGCTTTACGTTGTCTAAATTGTATGAATAATCATCGCATTTTATTCTTCAACATTATCTTTGAAAACTACTTACTCGTTTTTTGAATCTCTTTGGGGACATCACTATGCAATGGAGGTGCCATCTGTCATCCTGACTGAGACCAGTCCTGCAAATGCAATGCCATCGTTGTGCTGCTGTCAAAATCAGAGCACATAACATGTTGATGGGATAACTGCCTTGAATGCCACCCGCTTCCAATTTGAAGGTAACAGATTCCAGACATAATTTAGGATTCCAATACAGAAATTGCTATCTTGTCTCTTGTATTACTTATTATTCTTATATATTATTCTTATATATTCTTTATTATAATTATTCTGCCCCTCATAAAAATGATACAAATACAAACAATTCAAATGGTGTGATGTACATAACTTCTAGATCCATGGAGGTTTAGAAAGCCAGGAAATGGTGTAGGCAACTATTGAACCTGTATTAGGCAGTTTCTCAGCTTGCTCACTGTTTGGAGGGAAAGACCTCTCCAGAAGATGATTCAACCCATCTAAAATGTGAATTACCAGAATATCATATCGCTAGGAAATTAAGGAATATTCCTGATTTAAGTGCCAGAGCCTAGGGGGAGCAAATTCAGATTGGAGTGTCCAGCTCATGGAGGGAGAGGGAAACTTATTCTGTGACCTTTACAACTACGACATCGTATTTTGGAACTGTCTTTCTTCATCACTCTTTCCTCCCTTTTATATCTGTAATAATTTAAAATGAACTCTTTTTATAACAGCAGGTAGAAGAGAATAAATTCATTAATTAATAGCAAAACCTTTTTTCTTTTTACAGAATTCAAACTCATTTAGTTTGGGTTCAGATGGTTGGGGTTTCAGGGAAAGATTCTTGAGTGATTAGCTAAAGTTTTTTCAGACAATGATACTGCTGTAAGGAATTTACTTTTCACTACTAGAATCAGTAATATACATGAGTGCATGGCAGATGCAACAGGTCAGCTTTGTGTATTCTTAGCACAAAATGCTAAAACTATTTGACAACAGATGGCTGTTTCTGAGCAATACTTTGTTTCCATACCCACTTTTTTGTAGGATCTGTAGATTCTTTAGGTTAAGACCTCTCCAGAGATCGGTCCCAGAGATGCTGTGAGGCATCCTATGGAACAGTGATGGTAACAATATCGATTAAAGATGGATATAGATGAACACAGAAGGAAGTGTTTCCCCCTTTGTAGTTACTTTTTTTTTTTTTTTTGTGAGAAAGCTTTCTCACTCCAGTCTGGTGTCTTGCAAGCCAGCTCGGATTTAAAAATTATGGGATTGTCTTTTCGGAGCCACAGAGGACAAGTAAATCAGTTTGATATTGCAACAATACTTTTTTTTTTCCAATCTTGGCATCATGCTCTGTGCAAATAATGCATTTGTTCTCCATTGTGACCAAAATGGAGTGTCTTCAGATCTGTCTGTGTTCTACCATGAACCTCAGGGACAAATGCATGGTGACTCCATAACTTTTGAGCACCAAGTTGGAAATTTAGACAAGGTCCAACTTTCTGCAAATAACCCAGCATTTTTCTGAAATATTTTGCCCCTTGAAGCATCTTCCACCACACATTCAACCTTCCTCAAATAATTTTTTCTTAAAGATTTGAGAAAGAATATAAGGCATAAAAGAAACATCAGCTACAGTTTAAATTATTCTATTTTGAAGTCCAATAGCTTTCTCATCTATGAATGGTGTTGGTGAACCACCCGTAATTTGATGAAGGTATGGAAATTGTCAGCACATTCCTTCTTCCTGTTGCTAGGGAAACCACTCTGTGGGTATCAGTCTTCACAGTGTCTCTATTCCTTTACAAATTCATTGGATAATGAAAGTATAACTGAATATTTTGTATTTTGTTAGCTATATCAACAATAAAAAATTATACCAAAACAGGACAGGTATAAAGAATTAAACTAATTATGGCAACTTATCTTCATTATTTTGGGGGGATTTCACAACTAAAACATTCCTAATTTAGTTACGAGCAAATTGTATTATATGTTTGATTTTATCCAAATCCAGAAAAATAATCTGTGTTTATTCCACATATTTTATTCCAAATTTTGTTTGATCTTGCCCTTGCAGCACACAAAAAAAGCATAAAAACTTGTGTATTATGTCAGAAACTACTTGCAAAGATGCTTCTGCTATAGGTATGTGCAACTTGCATTATGTAAAGTAAATATTTTATCATGTTGTACTTTCCTGTAGCAGTACCTTATTAGCAAAAAACAAGGGTTTACATTTACATATATAAAAAAAATTGGACACCACCTTTTAAATGTGAAAAGATATTCCAGCAGTCTCCAAAGAGTCAGGGAGCTCATTCTGATCCATATCTTGGCAGGAATGTTATGACAAAAATATGATGTGCATTGACATAATGTCAACAGAGATTTTACAGTCTTCAAAAGTATTTCTCTCTGCAATTGTGGTTATGTTTTTTCAACATACTGCAAGATACATACTTGCTTGCATATAATTTTTGTTGTATACAATTTCCTACAATGCAAATAAGCAATCCAACACTCTATACTTTCTCCATTACATGTTACCAATGAGTTCTTTCTTCATGGTTCTTCAAAGGACTTGGCACTTTAAACTGAATCAAAAAAAATTATTATTTTAGTTCAGTATATCACTAGCTAATAGAAATACTCTCTATGGACCAACAATAAATGGCACACTTTGCCAGTGGTTTCAGAGAGATCTGTGGATATAGGTAGGAATTTATGATTTTTTTTGGTACACTGAACAGGGAGTAATGAGTTCTATATAGATTTTTTAAGGTTTTTCTGCCTCAGTCTTTCCTCTCTCCTACTGCTGGCCACCTAATCCCATCTACCTTTCACAGTGGCTTTCTCTCCTGATGCTTCAAAATTTGAATTTTGACAATGAATTCTACTGTCATTATTTACAGAGGCAAATATCTGACTACTTGCTAAAACTATGAAGACTCCTTCTAACGTTGAGCTACCCAGTAGCAGGACAAAAATTGTAAACACTTATTTAATTCCTTTTCTGACCAGTGCTTCAGGTAATAAATGAAGACAAGAACTATTCTTGGTAAGAAGCAAGGGAGGCTAGACAAGCTACAACTGTTAAGAAGTGCTATAAAAAGCTAAAATCCCTTTTCTAATCACTGGTAAAGAGCTTGCTGAATGCTTTTCTTAGTGATGAATTACTTTTTTTTCATATCTCAACAACATTGACTAATAAATAATTCCTTTGTCTGATGCTCTTTCACCCTGAGAAAGGGTAAAAAAAAGAGTGCTCTGTGCTATGACAGAATCTTACAGAATGAGAAAACACAGCAGAAAATCCTGGGGTCAGGAACTGGAAGTGGATCAGTTTTGTTCAGAAGATATTAAAATCACAGAAAAAAAAATACCACTGGGTAGCATTAAATTTCCAAAATATTAGAGTTACATTCATAGTTACATGCATAGTTACAGTTTTATATTTTATTTATGTAATTGTATGTTTTAATAAAGTGAACAGCTGGGTGCTTTTGCTTTTAGTTTCTGACAGATGCCAAATGAGGTCAGTTACAGAGCTTGAGTTGATTCACGAGGGGTGAGCACTAGAACTAAGTCCCCTGTACAGTGCACTTAGATTAAAGGGCCATATGCAACTTTAAGAGGATTTCATCTGCTTTACAGTAGGAGCTGCTGTCTTAATTGTCCATAGTTCAGGCAGGCAGTATGATTAATGCACAACTAAAAGTTTGCAAATGGTATGCTGGTGGTAGTGTATGTATTTGTGTGGTTAGCTGGGTTTTCCATTTGTAGTGGGGTTTCTATTTTTAGTAGTATTATTTTTTTAACTACGACTATATGGAATTGCTTGACTTAAGATTTTACAAGTTGCTGAAATCAAACTTGTGATAGAGAAATCTCCAGCAAGATCTTGACCAATAATCATAAAAATGCATGAGTTTTCCTATGAATATGAAGATTTTATTGTTTCTTTTTGAGGAAGTGGGGGAATTTTAAAACATGAAAGGGGGTCTTTTTCAATGGATGTATATTTTATTAGACTAAATATTATCTTCAAACATTTTTTGTTTTGGTAGATAGCACCAAACTGAGATAATTCTAATAATAAATGGTAGGATCTGAACCATTGGGATCTAGACCAACAATGACCCAAAATTGGTTTCTTCTCTGTGGACAACTATTGCCAGTATTCCTTATGCAGAAATGTTTTGGGAGAGACAATCAAGAGAATTCTTATTATTTCTTCTTCTTCTAGTAGGAGAAACATGGGAAAATGTCATAGGTGTGGCACTAACTGGGAAAAGAATTGTCTTACAGCTTCTTTTTGCCTTTGCACTTAAAATCCTCTTCCCTGTGGTAGTGCCCAAAATGCAACCAAAAAAGTAAAATGTGATCGAAAATACTACTTTTAGTAGTGTTGAGTCATGACGGTATTTTTCCATAAGCTAAATTAAGTCATCTCAGTTTCAGAATTAATTTCTGAGGGTTTTTTTTTTAAATTTTTTTTTTTGGTGACAATTTCAAATGGTATATTTTGGAAATTGTCCGTCTCCACTGCTAGAAGGTATGAGCAAATACATTTAAAGTGTCAGTGGGAAGTAAACTTCATAAAGACCATGGATAGAAGCATATAGAAGTAGGAAAAATGTATGAATATATATTGATGGGTATGTCTGTCTCCTTTTTTTCCACTTCTATTCATACCTACTCTTCACTGAATGCACTTTGGGATCACTCTGAACCATGGATTGTGGCCTCAAAGTCTTGGCTGCACCTTCATCTGCTGGCTGATGTTGAACAAGTAATTTCTTTATTCCTCAGTCTGTTAAATAAAGACGGCAATTCTGTCATTCAGCATAAAATGCATTGGGTCTAGAGAGAAAAAACTATTGTAAGAGAGATGCTGCCATTGCTTTTATGCTTCTGCTGAGATCATCATGCTCCTTTAATTGCACAGTAGATCTTTCTTGTTCTCTAAGGGGTTTTACTTAATCTGCTCTGGTCAGATCTCTTAGACATCACAATGCTACAATTCCTTCTCATCTAAGACATCTCAAGACATCTGAGAGAGCCTTGGAAATTGGCAGCACAGTAACAGGGGTGGTGAGAGCTGGAAAATTGCTGCTTCTGTAGATGAGTTTTTTGAAAGTAACCATATGTGAAGATCTATAAAAATGCAGGCCCTGAGCCAGTGGAACCAGGTTCTCAGCAGGTATAGATGTGTGTAATCCTACTTAAAGCAAGCTGTCCCAGAGCCTTCTGAAATGGTTTATTAAATGAAAAAGGAATATAGTGGGATACAGAGAGCACTACACTCCTTGTTTCCAGTAATATCAAACTTATATTACTTTTTTTTATCCTTTACACAAGTACTCATGCCTTTGAACTGTACATATTATGGCCCTGAGAACGTCTGTAAGACTAACTGTCTCTGCATAAGGAACCTTTAAGTTTATTGGTTTTCATTTTAATTTATTATTCTAACACAGATTCATATTAATGAATCATTAATTTAGGCTGTGGCATAAGCCAGTTAGCAACTACAGAAGAATTCTTATAAGAAACATTGGTGGCAAATAGGATTGAAATTTCCATTTCTAGCATCTGCTAGAATCCAGTATTTGTATTCTACTATCTGTTGCAGTAGAAATATATCCGTTTGATGTCCAGCAACTGCACTTCACAAAATGAGAACATTTTTACTTGATTGATACAGGCTAATAGTCATTAACAAGGAAGTTTGAGAAAACCATTAGGCAATACTTGCAAGAGAGTTTGGTTTGCCTTTGAGTGCTCTTTGGTTAAACATGACATTGATATTTTAAGACTTGTTGGGAAAGGCTTGTCTCTTCTTGTCACTGTCTTAATTTTTTCTCCTTGTGCTATTTTTGCTTCTTTGCTCCCATTTAATGCCATCCTGCTGCTTCACCTAATGACACAGACTAACAACATTGCAAAATAACTTTCTTATCTAATTTACATCAACATATTTTTCAAATTTCAAAGGTTATGCAGGCAAGGGCACAAAATACCTAGAATTCATTCATGACTCAAGTCTATTGATTATGTGGGCTAGGAACAAATTTGATCAAAACTGGAGAATAGAGGAGAATGTTAGATTAGATACAATGATTCTTCAGAAAGATGACCTCCTCAGAAGCAAGTTTACGTACTTCAACAGGAAGTATTAACCTCTTCCCTCCTTGTTTTCAAGAAGTTTCAGTATATACTATGCATGATGGTTCTGAGAAATTAATTAATTTTTGTGATTCCCGAAAAACAAACAAATGAAAGAATAAGAAGAGAACTACACTGAACATATAAGAATCCAATACTGTATTACCTCTCATGGTCTTTTTAGAACTTTGTTCCTGTTAGAGAATCTATAGCAATAATTTCCAAGTTGTGAAAGAGCCAGGTTGCCTCACCTAGCTTGAAAAAGGAGACAACTGCAATCTCTATCAGCTGTTGGCCAATTAGCTGAAGCAAAAAGTGAAACACCTTTTACAATGATCTGTTTAATGTTAAGTAGCTTCTTTTAAGACTCATCTTGTTAGGGATATTTGGACAAAATTAGGTTTTTTTTTCTGGTGCGGCCCAAAATCTTGTGTGGAGACAATACTAGTTCATCAATTGAAGTGCAATATAAATTGGAAAAGGGATGCCTTTTTCTAGATTAATGTTTTGTACTTGGTGTGGAGAACAGGGACATGCGTGCGGAAGACATCGGGCTGTACGGTTAGTCAGAAACCCCCCACCCTGCAGTCAGACCTTTGCCCCTCACCTGATTGCACCTAGCCTGACGTGAGCTGAAGGAAATGACACTGACTGCCCAAGCTATAAAAACCCTTGTGACCCCTCAATAAACGCCATTTGCC
>PYHW01009827.1:123680-141456 GCA_013186435.1 Turdus rufiventris | reverse complement strand
TTGCCATTCTCTCCTACTCATTATGGTTTTGAGAATATCTTCATATTAGTTTTTATAGTTATTTTGTTTTCCATCATATATTATATATTATGTGAAATTACAGGTTTGATACTAGTATTCCCTTGTATCCTTACTCTGTGCTTCCCAGGTTGGTTGCCTCACTTGGGGTATGACTGCAAATTAAATTAATTTTAGATTGAGTTGTATATACTCAGTTTTTTGGTATCACAAGTTATGTTTGCTGCTGAAAATTTCTACTATGTTTTTTTTTTCCTATATGAAAAAGTAGAAGACTTGCGAATATTCATTAAAATTTTGGCTGGAGAATTCATTAGAGAGTGTTATATAGGAGAGAAATGAATGCAAAATATAACAATCTCCTTCTACCTCTGATTCCTCTGGGTTCTTAATGAAGGAGTCTCAAATTAATCTATTTTTGCCTCCCAATTACCGTTTTTCATTTTGTTTATGCTAATGAATCTTCAGTTATTACAGCTTCCAAATGAATACTACTGGTGTATGACTACAAACTTCATAGGTGATGGATTTACTCTCCTTTTTAGGGTTTCAGAGAAGTCCTGAAGTGGCAGAACTGTTTTGTTCAGTTAGGCTTTGCTATTTCTAGCAGTTCTTTGGTAAACTGAATATGTCTCTAGCTGAGCAGTAATGCTAGGTTTCAACAGAGGGATTGGTGACCCTTGTGATAAAAATAAAACCTCCTTATTTTGAAGACATAACAGCAGATTATTTCTAACTGAACAAAATGATCTGTGAAGCTGCTGTGATGCCTGATACCAATGTGGAACTCCAAGAGTTTAGAAGAGTCTATCTCATAACCACCATGAATATTCATCCCCTGGGATTAGTCAGGCATGCAACACAATATGTCATGAAATTACTTTTGCAAGCTAAAATGGGTATTAGTGATGAATTTGCCTCAAGGATACAAGTTTTCATCAAGATTTACTGCAAAAGCCATCTAAATGATCAGGTTTGAAATACCAGAGTCAAACATCTTTTACATGTGTAATTTACATGTCAGTGTTCCCAGAAAAACACCAAGGTAAAAAATCAAGTTCTATTTTTAATATATTTTAAGATAGGGTCTCAAGGAGTTTTGTTCTTTTTTGCTTCTCCGCTGTCTTTTACTAGATGAGGTTTTTCTTCATTTTCCTGTTGTAAGTATACAAATGAATTGTTTTACTGTCTTTACACAAGGTTTCCTATTGTTGTCCTATTCCTACAGTTGATTGTCCTCTGATTACCTCCTTGAACTGTGTAGAAAATCATTACAGCCTTTCCCTATTTATAAACATGCCTCCACTTAGCCCTCTTTCATGAGCTGGAATATTTATAAAAATAAATACATATTCATCAGGGTATGCATATTTGGATAGAGAAGTGTGAAGGTAACTGTGAAAGCATGTGGAAATATTAGGCATACAAGAAATCCTTAAAACACAGTGAGACTATCTTTTTCATATAAACCAGAATCCTTCCCAATCCCAGCACTACTGACAGCCCTAGTCAAGCAATAAATGACAGTGTTATTGCAAGAAAAAATTAGTTTGTGTTTCAATAGAGTATGTACTGTTAGATATGTCAAGATATGTTTTTAAAATATCTTTTTTTTTTTTTCCCTGAGGTTTGGTGTGTTTTTACAGGTAGAAAATATATGCAGTGCAAAAGTCACCATCTTACTTCATAGATGTGACATTCAGGTGATGTATAGAAAAATATTTTTCTTTTCTTGTTGTGTTAGAAGAAAAATGGGTGATACCATAGTAAGATTCTCCTTCTGCAACAAAAATTTCTTGTTCAAAAATGTCTGTGCAGTTGGTTCTTTGATAGTTCTGGAGGGGAAGAAAACAATCCAACCTTTTTTACCTCTGGCATTAGGGATGACACAATGCATTTTCTTGCATATATTGAGCACACAGAAAAGCAGTGAGGAAGCCTTTAGCTGTAATGGACTGCACTAAGTTTGTTGAAATGACAGTTTGTGTGATTTCCTCAATAACGCTACTTCACTTTTAAATCATGGTACAATAATTATTTCTTTTAGTTGCAGGATTTGTGCTTACAGGCTTGTTCAAAAGAATTAGAGTAAGCTATTTTACTTTCTGTTAACGTCTTCAAGACATGCAAAAGATCAAATACTATTACCTGGAACACTTCTGAATATACTGTATTTATATCAAGATTTAGTTTATTTCTGAAACTAGAACATTTTCCTGCAGTAAATGCAGAAACTTGCAACAATTATTCCTTTCATTTAAATAAATCACTATTTTCTTTATCCTGTAAAAATGAAATGGTAAAATACTCCGATTTCCTTTCCCGTAGAAACCTTAATGTAGACCCAAAGTGGTAGAGGTCCACAGACATACTGATTTTAGCACAACAATGCAATGCAGAGAATTTTGGGTTTGGTATGAGAGCTGAAGACTTGAAAGGTAGGCATACAAGCTGCAGGGCAGAGATGGAATTATAAGAAATGAGACATAGGCTGACATCAAGAGCATCACGGCTATAAAAAACTCTCCAACAGTCTGTGAAAGAAATGCAGGCTTGGAGCTGAGCAAAATCAGTTTCCAGGGTACCAAACAGAACAAAACAAAAACATTTAAAAGGCATAAAGTGCATAACAAATGGGAAATTCATGTATGATATAAGCTTACAAACTAAAAAAGAAAGTGCAAGGTGTGAGAGCATGCTGCTAAGCATTTTAAAGCAACCCTATAAGCAGACTCTCTGTTGAGGAATAAGAAGCCATCACATCCCCAGCAAAGGACTTGACACGCTGTCAACTTGAGAAACCCTTCACCTGCTCAGACAGACTGAAGCAGTGCATGCAGCCCCACTCAGACCAGTGCCCTTGACTTTGCAAGCAGAGGACAGGGAAGGGCAGGCTTTACTGTGTTCAGATTATCCATTTAAGTGGCATGAAATAAAAACACTAAATGTGGATATGAAACTTTATGATTGAAAATTTTAATAATTTTAATCAATAGTGATATTGTTAATTATTGTTCTCATGGTTTGACACTAGCCAAATGATAGGCACCCACAAAAGCCATTCACTCACCCTCCCCTGCTACAGCTGGGCAGAGAAGAGAAAAATTTTAACAAAGGGTTCATGAGTTGAGGTAAGGACCTGCAGAAAACACTCCAAGGGCTCAACTTTAAGGTACAAAAAATTTATTACTAACAAAAGAACAGAAGAATAATGAGAACTAAAAATAAGAAGTAAATAAGCTCTTAAAAACACCTTTTCTTCCCCCAGCGCCTCTCTCCTTTCCACTGACAGCGCAGGGAGACGGGGTGAGGGCTTTGGTCAGTTCATTACCTGAGTTCTTCCACTGTTCCAGGAGAGAAGTTATTCCCTGATACACTGTGAAGTCCCTTCCCACGGGAGACAGTGTTCCATGAACTTCCCCAGCATGGGTCAACTCTCAGGAGCAGCAGTCCTGCCAAAACTGCTGCAGCGTGGTCACTCTTCCAGGGGTGCAGGCCTCCAAGGACAGGCTGCTCCAGCCTGGAAGCAGGGACCCCCTCTCTCTCCACTGGGTCTCCCACTGGATCACAGCCTCCTCCAGGCATCCACCTGCTCCAGCATGAGCATCCACAGGCTGTGGATGGATCTCTGCATCCCCCATGGATCCCCATGGCCTGTGGGTGGATCTCTGTATCCCCCATGGATCCCATGGGCTGCAGGGGCACAGCTGCTTCACCATGGTCATCACCACAGTCTGCAGAGGAATCTCAGCTCTGGCACCTGGAGCACCTCCTGTCCCTCCTTCTGCACTGACCTTGGTGTCTCCATGTTGTTTCCCTCGCATGTTCTCACCTTCTCCTCTTCTCTGGATAGAAAAAACTGTGCCCCCACTTTATTTTGACTTACTTCTTGAATATATTATCATAGAGGTGTTACAAACATCTCTAAGTTGCTCATCAGGTTTTGGCTCTGCTGGACATGGTGGAAGCTTCCAACAGCTGCTCACAGAAGCCACCTCTGTGGCCCCCAGTTACCAAAAACTGGGCCTTGTAAAACCAACGCAACTACCTATATTCACTTTCTGCAATACTACTACTACCATCACTACTAGTAATTTTATTGGGCTGCCAAGTTTGCAAGTACACCAGCAATATGTTTTTGCCTTTATATATGAAGCATGTTTCTTTTTCACCCATAAGAAGATTCTGAATATAAGAAAAACATGCATACTTTTCTCTTTGCCATCTTTGATCTTTTGTATCTCATGGTGAGTGCATTCCACATAGAAAAATCCTGGGGTAAGACTTAAGACCATTGTTCTCCCTAAAATGTTCATCACTTGTTTCATCTTGTATGACTAATTGTACAGATGGATCACCAGCTGTTCTGAGCAATCTTCCTTGGTTCAGCCAAAGACAACATTATAAATGATATTCTTGGTAGCTGTCTCTTCTTTTAGTGAGACAAAATGTGGATGGACAGTTAAATTGAGAAAGAGAGATAACAAGTGGCTTGAGAGTGTAGTGTATCTAATAAGAAAGAAAATCCAAATAAAGTGAGCCAGGTCCATCTACTGTAGACCTGGAAACATACAAGACTCCCTTAAAGTAATGTTTTCTGTTTCTTCAGACAAAATTATATATCAGAGGATGTTTTATATGCATATTTTTGTTGCATAGAAAGGAACACAAATGAACAAAGATGCTTGGCGTCTTGATTAAGGCCTTTAATTAGCAATCCAGCTTGCAATATCAGGTAAGCTATTTAAGAGATATGGACAAGGCATAGATGCAAATATTGTCAGGTAAGAAGGAGCTTTATATCCCATCAGTGGCATTAAAGCTGCTGTGCTAGTGTTACATTATTTTAGAAACAGAGACATATGTCATTCATGCCCAGTAAATTAAACATTTGATCTAGATGCCTCTCATTTCATTCCATATTTATTATTCCCTCTTCTTTACAACTGATGAGTCTTAAGTAGGTCGGGTTTCTGAAGAAGCCAGCTGCAACATCCTGTACGCTCTGGTTTACTTAAATTAATAATCTGATCATAGCAAGCCCATTAAAGCACTCTCACATGAAGCAATGCAGGAAAAAAAAAAAGAAAAAAAGGAAGTTGTTAGACTGGAGAAGAGGGTATCAGAGGCCAGGTCATGCAGACAGTTCTGCAAGATCTGTGAATAAGCAGACTCCTCACTGCTTTCTGTCATGGCTTTTATAATTTTGAATAGTAATACAGGCTCTGCTGCATTACAACCACAGATGTCTGTAACCATGATTCCTCCTTCAATTTATGTTGAGTCCCTTCTCACCAATTTCATTGTATTTACTTCTGTGTTAAATATAACCTTAACTAATTGTACTCTCACTAAATAAATTCTAAATCATAGCAGCTTCTCAGTCTACAAAAACATCACTGATAATTTAGAAGCAGCCAGCTATCCTCTTCACAAGGTATCTGGAGGTGGTGTAAGAACAACTGTAATGATTGATTAGTTTCAGTGATATTTTGGTTACCTTTGCAAAATTTCAGTTTCAGGTTTACTGGTAAATTATTAACTCTTTCACTGGTCATTTTCCTAGCTGCATGCCAATATCATCATGCTATGTGTCTTAAGCTTTTTCTCACTGAAAACTTTTTTTTCCAAGCTTTTCAGCAGTGATGGAAAATTTTACAGAAATTGTCTCTATGGTGAACTTATTCCATTTCTTCATTGTGTGCTCTGTTATAAAATCTCCTCATAATATCAGAACATCCTGAGCTTTAACTCACCATTTCATACTCATATAGGCATAGAAAAATGACACTTTTTTGCTTTGAAGGAGAGTGCTAAAAGAACTACAGTTCCTTAAGACATGAATTAAAAAACTTACCAGACTTTTTCTAGGCTAAACAGATCCAATTTCTTAGCATTTTCTCGTACACAGCCATTCCTGTCAAACACAGCTGTTCCTGTTCACTCTAGACTCATTATGGTTGATGTATGTATTTAGTAAAACATGAGATTCAAGAGAGCTACAGAACCACAGAACTGTTACAAAAGCTTGTGCTACGTGTCCTGCAGAGGACAGAATCTTGTCCTTAGTGAATTTGGGTATATTTTTTTCCATAGAGTTTTCTAGCATGGTAAGATTTGTCCTCATTCCCATTGCACAGCTCATCTATGACCCTTGACATCAAGAGCCCTGTATGGAAGGTTGAGATTTTTTTTGGGGGGGTTAAAAATCCTTGTGTTTTAGGCTAATAGAGATCCAGAAAAAGAGCTTTACCATGAAGTGATATGTACACATTAGTTCTTTAGTAAATTTTTAGCAGCACAAATTTATCTGGAAATTTGTGAGATTTCAAAGGGAATCTTTCTGTGGGGAAGGGTGGCTCAGGCAACTCCCTGTCATATTATTAATGAAATATGATTTTGTTATTAATTCCAATATTAGAATTGTAATCCAAATTTCTCCATTTGTTGGAGGGAAACTTGAGACTAACTTCTTTTTTAACATGCTTAAAATCAGCTTTCAAAGCTGTGTAAAAATGAATTATTGTTGTTGCATATTAGTATGATTGATGGTAATGTTAGCCTGTTAATAATTTATAATAGTTGTCAATTCCAAGTGTTTAGCTATTTTCAACCCCAAATAAAATTCAGACTAGCAAGCACAAAAACTCTCAATTTACTTCTAAGGCTCTGCCTTTCCTTCAGCACTGCATCCATTTTTTTTCAGCCCATTGATCCAGTGTGCTCAGACTCTCATCCACTAAATGGATCACTTAGCCATAGAATGACATCAAGCTGGTCAAGCAGGACCTGCCTTTCCTGAAGCCATGCTGGTGGGCCTGATTGCCTGACAGTTCTGCATGTGTCCTTTGGTGGCACTCCAGATGAACAGCTCCAGAACCTTCCCTGGCACCCAGGACAGGCTGACAGGGTTGCAGTTGCCTACATCTTCCTTCCAGGTCTCCTCGTAGACAGATGTCATATTTGCTGACCTCCCCAGGCAACCAGGAGTGCTGATAAATGAGGGAAAGTGTCTCTGTGAGCTCTTCTGTCAGCTCCCTCAGTACCCTTGGGTGGATCCCATCCCTCCCTGTACACCTGTGCATGTCTAGGTGGTGTAGCAGGCCAATGGCCATTTGCCCTTGGATTTTGGGCCCTCATTCCACTCCCTATTCCTGTCTTCTGGCTCAAGAGACTGGCTGTCCTGAGGACAACTGGTCTTGCTGTGAAAGGCTGAGGCAATGAAGGCATTAGGTACATCAGCCTTTTGCTCATCCTGAATTACTATTTTTCCCCACATTTCCATTAAAGGGTGGACATTCTCCTTAGCCTTTCATTTGATGCTAATATATTTATAAAAACTTCTTATTTTAGTTTTTTTTTTGTTTTGTTTCTTTTTTTGGGGGGTGGGGTTTTTTTGGTTTTTTGTTTGTTTTTTGGTTTGTTTTGTTTTTTGTTTCTTTTTTGTTTTTGTTTTTTGTTTGTTTGTTTGTTTGTTTGTTTCTTTTTTTGGCTGTAATCAGATGAGGTTTTATAGTAATGTCACAACTATAAGGTGCACCCTTTTGTCTAAAATTTTTCCCCGAACCTGGAAGTGCACGTTATAGTCCGGTGCGCCTTATATGATCTACAAAGTTGCCACATTTGCCACCCCGGAAGTGTGAGCCACGATGAGGGGGTGGTGTCGCGGGAGTGTCGAGTCATGATGGGGGGGTGGGAGCGGGTGGCCACGGCCGGTAGGAGCTGTGCGAGGAGGGAGGGAGTCAGTGCCGGCCCTGGCCCGGGTGCAGGGAGAGAGGGAGGGGGGCGCAGGTCCCAGACGTGGTGTAGGGAGAGGAGGAGGTGACGCCAGCCCCAGACACAGTGTGGGGAGAGAGGGAGGTGGCGCCGGTCCCGTATGTGCTGCGCAGGGAGAGAGCGGCACCGCCCCGGTCCTGTACAAGCCACGCAGGGAGAGAGCAGAGTGGCGCTGGCCCCAACTGCCACGCGGGGAGAGAGGGAAGCACTGCAGCTGGCCTGGAGCGAGCCGCGCAGGGAAGGCAGGAGGGGGCGGCCACAGATGCCACGAGTTGCGGCCACCCCGAGCCAAGTCAGACCATAGGCAGCCCCAAGCCCCGCCTCGCCAGCCAGTGCCGTAGGCAGGTGGGAGTGACGAGGCTCACGGCACGGGGAGGGTGCCTGGGACGGTGTTTAAAGGCTATGCCAATCTGTGAAAAATGCTTGCAAATTGAGCACATGCCAGTAAACCCACGATGGCGTGATTCTGTTACTAATTCGTTACTTTGTTGTGCGCCGCATGGCTCCTCCCTGTAAAAAAAAAAGTGCACCTTATAGTCCGGTGCACCTTATATGATCTACAAAGTTGTGAAATTTGCTGACTCCCGGTGGCGGGGGGGTGTGCCTTATAGTCCGGTGCGCCTTATGGTCGTGAAACTACTGTAATTGGGCTTTGGGCCTGCTAGTTTTCTCTCTTCACAGCTCATAAGATCCTTGTAGTCCTCCTGAGTGATGTGTCTCTCCTCTCCTTCTTTCCATGACTTCTAGTAAAATTCCTCTGCTTAGCAAGGCTGGTCTTCTTCCCTGACAGCTCATCCTTCAGCAAGCGGGGACAACCTTTTAGATTTCCTTCTGGAGGCATGTCCAGATTTCCTGGATTCCTTAGTCCATGTGCATTGTTTCTTGGATGTTCAGTCAAGAGATTTTTCCAAAACAAGTTTTTATTACATGGTTTTACTATTTCCTCTGTTTCTGTGTTAACGAAAAATTAAATTGAGTTGCAATTGCACATGCAACCAAGCATACACTGTATACACTGGCCTTCTTGTTAAGCAACTCTTCCTCTGCATCACTTTCTGGGAATGCCACTCTTCTTACAAAGCAAATATACCATGTTCCTGCTCCTAATCTGGGCAAATCAGTGAGGTGGTAGAGCTGCCTAGGACAACAGCTATGCAGAATTGCAAAGGTTCTGAAATTATCAAGCAGTAATGTCCAAAAAGCCTACATTTTGGTATATGCTTTTTGAAGCTCTGTAGCCAAGTTTGGTTTTTTTTGTTTTTAATGTATGATTTAGCCTTTAGCATAGACATGATGGATTTTGAACTACAAAAATGTTTGAGAGTCTTAATGTGTATTTTGTTTTTCTGTGTTTCATAGAGATCAGTGCATCACACTATTAATCAAAATATCCCACAACAAACCTTGACTCAGTTTCCAGAGAAACACCAATACTCCAGATGAAAGGAAACTTCATGTTTATTTATGAAAAAATTTTACTCTCAACAGAAAAAGGACAACCGGGAGGTTATAAAATTTAACACATTTTCTTTTGAAAAATTACCAAGCTGATAGCTTTAGTTAACCATCACGAAACAGCAAAATCTGTACCAAATTCAGAGTGCAGAACATTTGCAATTACAGGCTTCTTTTTTTTTTTTAATTGAGGCAAGCTAAAAATATGCTTTGCAAAGGGGATTAACAGAAGGAGTCTTAAGCGTGAAGAACAAATTTAGCTTTCCATCAGCGACCTAAAATAGTCTGTCATAATTTAAATAATTTATCTAAAAAAAGGATACAGAGAGACAAAGAAAGAGAGAGATCACATTGTTTGACTTTGCTTTCCTTTTGTCTCTAAGGACCTAGATCTAGTTTAGGTTACTAGAGAAATTAATTAGGCAATCTTAACATGCTCCCCAGTGGACAGGAACTCTTCTGTACTATTTGGCAAATACTTAGTTCAAAGGAAGGCAGGTATCAATGATTTTGGAAGCTGAATCACTTTTTAAAAATTCCCAGAAGTCTTAACCTGAAAACTGGCCTGATTGCTTATTCTAAAGAATAAACTTCTTTTTACCCTTTCACAACTGACAATTTTTAATAATCACAGTTGAAAATAATTTTTGTCATATTCTTTTTGGAGCCAGAGTTCACTAAAAGTGAATTTCTGGTGTCTAGGAGGGCACAACCTTTTGTAATGAGGTCCAACAGGTGCATTTCAGAGTTTGTGTGCAGTCCCTAAACACCATACCTGAGCTATGTTGGGCCAAAAGCTGCACGTCTCTGCAAGGACTGTGGGAAACACATTGGCAGAAACTTTTAAGCCATTAAAGCCCAGGATATGCTGTAAAGCTCATGAAGGAAATGCAGTATCAACCTGGTTTCTGGATCAGAGAATTTTAGCAGTGCATCTGAATTTATATGAGCCAAATTCTTAACTTCTTTGAGGTTCATCTATAATAAACTGTCATGCAGAATTACAGTAATTTCACAACTATAAGGTACACCCTTTTGACTAAAATTTTGGCCCAAACCCGGAAGTGCGCCTTATAGTCTGGTGTGCCTTGTATGATCAACAAAGTTCGGAAATTTGCCAACCTGGAAGTATGAGTCACGAGCTGTGGGAGGAGCCAGCAGGGCTGTGGCAGCCGGGTGGAGGCAGGGCTGCGGGGCCACGGTGCTGCAGCAGCTGGGTGGAGGTGGGCCTGTGAGGCCGCAGTGCCACATTTGCTGGGTGGAGGAGGGGCCGCAGCCAGCGACTGCACAGGGGGAGCCGGCAGCACATCCTCACTGCAAAAAAAAGTGCACCTTATAGTACTTATATATAGTACTTACATATGGGCAAAAGTTTGGAAATTTGCTGACACCTGGAAGTGCGTCTTATAATCCAGTGCGCCTTATAGTCGTGAAATTACTGTACACTACAGCAGCAGCAAGCTGGTGGGAGCAGGTTCCAGACTTTGGGACAGAAAATATAAGTATGAAGTCTGTTTTTAAAAACTATCCTGTATTTATTACATTGTCAAAGAGGGAAGGACACTAAAATTAATTCTGGGTTTTCAATGAATTTATCTGAAGTTTTCCCACATGTAGGCTGTCTGGGCCAAAACCCAACTAATAATGTAGCAACTAATTTCTACCTAACAATAATTTCTGTACAGTAAGTTTGTTTTGAAAGAAGTTTTCAAAAAAAGACCTTTTTTCATGCAATAATCTTGTTAATATTAAAACATCTGCATTGAAAAAGAATATATTTTTGTTGGGAAAAAATTCATGTAATCTCCAATGTCTGTATTTTTTTTTCCATGGCACATACATGGGAAAAGATTTTACATTTTATTTGTCATCAGTGAAAAGTAGAATACAGACAAAACTAGGTTCTTACAGATTTATAATTTTGCAGAAGAAAATTTGGAGTGTCTTTTCCAGGTAGAGATTTTGTGAGTACTGTAGAAAGAATAACGAAGGAGGAGTATTTGGTTAATTTGATGCATCACCTGTTAGGACCATGAAGTGATTCCTGTGCTTTGCTATCACAACATTTACATATAAACAGTGCTGCTAAAACAGCTAATATGCTTACAAAGTGATCAGAACATGTTTAGACTTTTATGCTTTCTGGATCACATATTAATCAATGTTATATTAAGACAATGTTAAACAGAGCTTTTTATGAAAGCTTATAAATCTGCAGCAAGAACATTTAACGTGAAAGAGATATTAATTTAGTTTCTATTATCCTCAGACTGCAACAATCCCTTCTGGTTATGCTTCTATGAATAGCTGTATGTCTATATCAAAGATGAGTTTTTTCCTTTCTTTTTTTTCTTGTTTGTATCCTGAAGTTAACATGCAGAAATTGCAGCAATCAATTACTATACTGTTACTTAAGCTCTTACTGTCTCAAGTCTTGCTGTACTTGTGGGCTCCTGTTTTATCACTGCTGGTCTTGTGCCTGTAACCACTGCATTACTGTGTGGTCTTGATCTGCTTCTCTGCTCAATCTTTTTTAAACTTAAATAAGAATTATACTGCATATAGTCTTTGAGAGTTTGTGACACATTGGCTATTATCTGTGACCTACTTGTAGCACTTTTGTGCTGTTGATGGTATTACTGAAGTCATAATTAGTTGTAAATTTTTGATTCATGACAGATGGTTGACTTTTCAGTTCTTTGTTAACATGAATTGGAGGAGCTCTGAGAGGTTTTAGCAGTGTTAGTATCCTGGCTTTTCAGATAGGGAAGCTGAGCACAAATAACATAATTGACTGTTCCCAGATTATATCCTAAATTAATGATTGAGGCAGACTTCTTACTCCCTAAGATTTTAGTTCAGTTTCGACCTTCAGTGTCAACTACCATATAATGACCAAACACACGTGGTTCATGTCTTCCTAGCCAGATGATCATCTTAGTAAACAATAATATCTAGAGGGGACAGAGTACTTATGACTAATTAATTAGTCACTTAGTGACACAATGTCAAAAGCAATTTTTTAAGGAAAAGTAACACAAAGACATGACTAATTATGTAAATGCTATGACTGTGTGGATATGTGTGGACATTCAATATATGCAGACAATATATTTATTGAGAAAGGATTTTACTAGTAGGGTATTGCTATGACTATTGCTATACAGTAACAATTTCCTGTTTCTGTCATTTGGAGTGGAATTCTTGCAGTGCATTTTCTGGGGAAATAATAAAAAGAATCTGTCAAAAGAGAAATAAATAGGTTTTTCTTCAGGTTTTTGATTCTGACAAAAAAAAATCAGATTCTGACTAAAGTAGAACAGAGAAACACTTGGTAATTTTAAAAAGTACTTACACTAGGATACTATCCCCATATTAGTACCTCTCGTGTACCTGTACATTATTCAGAGTGAAAATTCTGAATGAATTGAGATACCATGAGCTGAAATTCTCTAATTAGCATTTTCAAATGAACTTGGAAGTGTTAGGTGTAAAACCCTATGTGCATAAATTACCAGAATTTCCTCTTAATTTTGCAAGTGCCTATCTTTTCACCAGCAATGTTCCTCCATACTCAGTCATTGTGGCTGTCTTCAGAAGTCTTGTCAGTCTTCTTCATTCCTAGCTCTTGCTTGTGCCCATTCTTGATCTGGAAATAAGACAGTACTGTACCTAAAGGGTTATGGTTTTCAGATCAGTTTGGAGAAACTGAAGGATCTCTTCAAGTTTGGAGTTGGTGCAAAATAGTACTTTCATACAAAAGCAGGACTGAAGACAGGCAATGCATCAAATTTGTTGGGGAGGAGGTTGCATTTTCATGCCGCATAGTGAGAATTTTGAGTCTAGCTTAACTAGGTAGACTTTTCCTCTACCAAGGCTGTGGAAGAAGTAGAAAGCTGTTGAGTTAGGAAGATTTTGTTTTGGCCTATGGTTTCCAACAGAAAAAGGATTTGGGTTCTGGTTACTTTTCCACAAAATTATTATGTATTTATTCAATAACACTTTCATCTAAAATGCATACAGACGCTATCTACCTTTGCATTTCTGTAATATGTTTATTAAGTTGTGCAGGTGGGATTTATCTACCAGGGAATAGGAAGAGAGAAATGCCTTAGTCTTCATCTTCTGCTTCTTCTTACAGGACTGAAATCATTGGTAATTCCAGGACTTCTAGAGAAGACTCTTTTCTGTGCTGGAAATACCAGTGGTACAAGTTTTCTATAAATACTCTCACAATCTGAAATGCCAAGGTCTGGTCCAAATCCTCTCATCCTCCCTGCAAAGAGATGTTCCAGCTGTGGTATGCGAACACTGTGACTGCATTTTAACAATATAATGCATATTGCATTAGCAGCTGTTTAGAAGGCACTACAGGTCTTCCCTTTAAGAGTCACTGACGAGTGAAAATAAGTGGAGTTGTGTAAACTCTGGAGGTGTTAAACTGGAGGTGTTAAAACTGAAGTTTAAACTTATAATTGACAACATTTAGTTGTGTTCTGACTCTTAAATAATGCTGTGATCTTGATCTTGGTCCGATTCCTTTTAAAACTGTACCTCTGTTTCATTTAGCAGCTGCTTACTGATCTGGGTCTGAGTATACCTTTATGTGAGATTGTAGACGAGTATTTCTCAGCCTCATATTTTGTGAAAAGTTGTGTTTTCTGAAAAAGATACCATGAAGCAGTCATAATTTGTTTTTCACTGTCTGCAGTAGCTGATTATATATAATATATACCTCTGGGAAGTATATATTCTCTCTTTCTAGATACAGCATGTTTATTGGAAACACAGAAAGTTACAGAAAGGTGTCTCCAGATGACACAGCTTCTCTGTTGCTGATACTAAATAGGATCCTTGGGTCTCATACAGCACTTGATGACCAGTAGCAAAATTACTAAACCATCACAATATTATTCAGAATTTTCTATCACATTCATGTTAAATATTGCTGTAATTTCAACCTGTGCCTTTCTCCTACTCATTTCTGACAGACGGTTTCAAAAATTGTCACACAAAAGGTTACTGTCTGCCTTCTTTACAAGGATGTCCAGCTCAGCTATGATATATTAGTTAAGAAAATTATGCTAGCCCCCATGTCAGTTTCAAAAGGCTGAAGTTAAGTCATTCCTGTATAATAAGAGAAGAGACTTGTAGTCCAATACTGTAGGAAGAAAAAAGAAAAAAGTTCTCACATGCAACATTATTGGACTTTGAGCTTCTTTCAGAAGTATTAGGAAGGTCCTAGTGAAATATAAGGAAATATATTTCAGCCAAGTCGAAGGTATCCAGAGAATGAGCTGCTAGGGTATGTTAACAGAGAACACGTTTCAGGAAGTTCACTGCAGAATGCCACACTGGAAATGCTATGAGCCTGAGTTTACCAATAGGACAACAGAAGTCTCTTTTTGGCTCACCCTGCACAAAACATATCTATGTAGTGCTAAGCAGGGCCTATGGCAAGAACTTGTGTTTAAGCCATGTAAAGTCTTTTTCCAAAGCTAAGAATGAATTGGTGAGCATAACTTTAAAACAATATTTTTACAGTCAATACATGTTTAATGCTGTATAAAATGTTTCAACCTTTAAAAACTTCAGAAAATGTTCAGTGTATTTTCCCAGGTGGATTGATTGGTGCATGGTGAAGTAGACTGCAGATGAAGTGATGTCTGCAATACTGTCCAAGTAAAATTTTTTTGGTTTAGTGAGAGATAATCCTGCTCATTACACGCTGGGCTGGACTAGATGATCTTTAAAGATCCCTTCTAACCCCAACCATGATATGTTTCCATGATTTTCCTCTGGTATAAAACTCAGTTCATTATGAATAGCACTATGCTGTCTCATGTGGGCATATTCATGCAATTTCTTCCTTTGGGCATTATTTAAACAACCCTTTCTCAAGTTTAACTCTCATTAGTTTCATCTCAATTTACTGATTCCAAATGCTTCTCTAGCCTTGGGTGGTGCCAGCTTCAACTAGAAAAAATAAAAAGAAATTAAAGACTTACAGATTTACCCCTTAAGGAATTTAATATTTAATGACAAGCAGCTTGTTTTGATGTTGATGTTGACTGGATGCTATATATGCTATGGAGTCAGGATGAAAATAAAACCTTTAAGTGCATCAAAGATGAAAGAAAAAATTGATAAAATTATAAGCTTCATTTTTATGCATCTCATAATGTTCAGCTTTAGTTAGCTGTTCCCCTGTTAGCTGCTGTGTGTCTGACACAGATATTTTTTGTGGATGCCATATATTGTCCATCTTTTCAGAACAATGCTTAAGAGAAACACAGTATCACTGCCTTTGCTCCAGAGTAATCTGCTATGAAGACTCATGATGTTATTTGATGCCCATGATACTGCAGACCAGAAGGTCACATTAGGAATGGTAGAAGTTTGGTCCTTAAATACAGTGATAATAGATACTAATTTAGCCTCCAAACTGCATGCGAATTTGGAAGAGTTTGGTGAAACAATAAGACCAGGAAGTAGTCCTTTACAAAACAGCTGAAGATTTCTGAGAAGGAACCACTGTCTTCTTGTCTTTTTAGTACATTTCAACCCTTTCTGGACTGTAAAGAAAGGGACAGGGTTGGGTCAGACTAAGAACGACATGGAGGAAAAAAGTAATTAGGAATCATGGCAGTAGAACTGAAATTCACATGTTACGATTGTACTTTCAATGCTAGCTATTTTGACAGGAATGTTCCTCAGTCACAGTGCATTCAACATAGGATACCCTACAAGATAATTTTTATGCAATTATTGAAGGTATTGGGGAAATCCCAGTATTTCTAGGCTTCTTTTAAGGAGAAACAGAATTGGAAAAATACTGTATAAATTCAGAAATTTTAATCCTAGAAGTTTTAATCTTCTCCATTTTCAAAATCTGATCTTAATTTCACTTGAAACAATGAACCGTATAGGTTACAATTCTGCTTTCTGATTTGCAGCTGAAAAAACATTATACCATAATCACACAGCATATGTAGGTGACCTGTGATACAAAGGACAAAAGCCATGTAATCAAACAATACAGTGAAAATTACATCCTTGATACTAGGTCGTTTTATAAGTGAAATTTTTTACCACAAAATAGAACAGAGATTTACTTGACTAGCAAGAAACTATTCAGGGAGTATTTAGAGCATTCAGCCAAAGGCCCAGTCCTCCAGGACTGATTTAGAAAAGCACTTGTGAATTGAGCAGTCTGTTGACTGCAGGGAAGATGACCACATGTTGGAAATTAAGTGGGTATTTTGCGGCATCAGGCACATAGTGCATAGAACGGAGTCTGCAAGATGCTCTTGAGAAATAGGTGGAGCAATTTGGGATCATGACCTTTGTCTCTACAGTCCTAGTGCTAGATACTTGAAATTCAATTCATATCCTGCTTACCATTTTATCATGTGAAAAGTGTTCATGTATCACTATTTTCTGACGTGACAGAACCATAGCTTAACCATGTGAATAACAACTTGGATTTCTCTTTTATGATGGCTGCAGTTTTGCTTAATAGAACACTTAAATTTGCTTAGATTGCTGTATTGGTTTAGCTGTCGTTACAATACTATCCTTAATACAGATGTAATTTTGAAATTATATTTCCTTGTCCATTTGGAAGTCTGCATTGGTTTCTCCTATCTTTTCTCAGATAATTTTCTTCAGACACATCTAAAGGCATGAAATTTCTAGTGACTAAATGATGACATTTTTAAAATAATCCAGTAAAACAAACATTGAGGAGAGGAGATACCAGCATTAGAGAAAGTTTTTTTCTGAAAAATGTTTCTTTTTGACAAAATTCTGATGTGTGAATCATTGCCTAAAACATAGATGTACTTTTTTTTTTTTCAATAATAAGATTGCATGTTATATGTTTTATCACATGGAACATAAAGCAATAGCTGTGGTCAGTTTAGCAGTGCAATTTTTTGTGTACCCCCCTCTCCTTTTTGAGGCTAGGAAAAACAGTATTTCATATCAGTATTGCTGCAGCATGAGCTCTATTACATCTTTCTACCACAGACAAGCAAGGCTGCTGGAAACATTTGATACAACATTTATGGTGAAGTATCCTTCTTGTGCATGCAGAGAAGAAAACTTAATGTGTATTGCTTTTGAGGAAAGATACAGTCAAAATTAATTTTAAGAAATGCATTGGTTTTCACAGGAAGGGGTATGACTATGCTTAATGGCTCAATTAGGCAGAAGTCATGGATCAAGGTTATTTTTGAAAAGGCAATCTGTATATTATTTCTTTTTCAATTTTACTTATTTGATTTCATGCAATCTATCAGCATCATGTTATTTGTTCTTGTTGAACTTTGATATTGGAGGCTGGGACCAGTCAGTGACAGAATGGAAGGGCTTCTTGAAGAATGGAAGTATAGATTTTTGTCTGCTTTTCAAGACAAACCTTGGAGTACAGTTGAGTCAATCTAAAGTAGCTGATTAGCAACTTACTAAAGAAATGCCAAAAAAATGTGTAATAAAAATACAGTAATTTCACAATTATTAGCCG
>PYHW01009827.1:96600-123370 GCA_013186435.1 Turdus rufiventris | reverse complement strand
CCCCCTGGCTGGAGCAACTTCCAATGGGATGCAGTAATTTTATCAGTCACACAGTGTGACTCAATGGGCCATTAGCAGAAAATGACTCTCTGGAGGAAGGATGGGTTGTGAAAAGATAAAGAGCAATGCCCTGCCTGGTTTCAATGGATGGCCCCTTAGCAGAACATCTCCCATGGAGATAAGGATCACCGCCCCCACCCTCAAGAGATGGTGATAGAATAGATACCTTTTATCACACTCTGTATTGTAACGTGCATCTTATAATCAGGTGTGGCTTATATATGGACAAAAGAACAAAAAGTTTCTAACACCCAGATGTGCGGTTTATAATCCGTGTGGCTTATAATCGTGAAATTACTGTATATCTTAGACTTAATGTTTAAATTAGAGACCACTCTTCTACATTGTCCTAGGATTCATACCATTCCTGCAGATTAGTATGGACTTTTGTCCTCCCTGAGGAGAACTAAGTTGTACCTGTGGTTTTCTTCTGTATTGTTGTGTTTTACCTAAGAATTAAAGGTCAATATTAAAGGTCATGATTTATCTTTTACCAGAGATTATGTTGTTTCTGTTGCTTACGTTATCTTATAGCTGAAATCTGAGTATTTCATGCAAGGTGTAAAGGTCACTTTGAGAAAACACATTATTTTAGTGAGGGATGCATAGAAGTCATACAACATTTACATAGTTGAGATTTATAATGTTATTTAATATATTTCAGGATGATCCATGAGAAGAATATATTCTGCAGCCATGACAGAAAAAGCTGAAGTATCTTCTTTTCAAGTAGTAATTAATTTCATAGATGGAAAATAATGAGCCATATTTAATAAATCTTGTTTTCAAATAAGCAAATAGAAGTAGTCATGTAATTTCTTTTTTTTTTTTTCCTAATGTGTCCATTATTCCACCCGTTTTACAGCTTTCCTAGACAACCTGGCCTTGGAATTCCACATTGATTAACTGGTCCATTTCTGAGGAGCTACACTGCAGAGTGTGGTACAGGTATTATTTTGCAGCATTTTTTTAAAGACTATGACTTTTCTCTCTACCTTTAACTTTTGTATTGCTTAGATACGATCCTAATAGTATGATACTGACAGGCAGAATAAGACAAAATAATAAGACAAAAATGTTGTGACTTTGGAGAACTAAATCTCAGTCAAAGGACACCACATCAGACTTAATGATAGCCCAAAACCAGTGTCTCTTTGGGAAATCTGAGTTGATAAGTGACTCAGGATTATCAAAGTGGTCCTTGACCTCCTGACCCTCCTTACACTTTCAAAGACTTTTAGAAAAGTTTTTCTTACATGTTCTTATACAATATAAACTAAGGAAACACCAAGATCTTCTCACCCGCAGTACCATATTCTCCTTTACCGCCTCCCTGAACACATTTTTTTCTCTATTTGCATTAATGTGCATTTAGAGATATTTAATGAATTGCCAACAGAGGGCAATAAGTATTTGTAAGTATGCATTTGAGATTATTTTTGTCCCACTGAAAACTCCTTAAAAATCTCACCCCTAATGTCTTGCAACTGATTTCTAATTACACTGAATTACATCACAATTGTATCACTTAATTAAAAAAATGAAAATCAAAGAGGACATTTAAGGTCAGCCTCCAGTCCTATAACCACTTATGTTCTCTGATTATGATGTTTGTTTACTTTGGAAGCAGGCTTGATTTCCAAGAACGTAAATGGAAAACCTACACATTGTTATTTTTAATAACTTTTATTTGCAATTTACAGAGAGAAACAATAAATACTTTAAATGCTTTGTGTGTATAATGAGATTGCATGCCCCACAGATCCATCTGCATTCTGTAGACCCTTTCCCACCACCACTGCCATCTCCTGCTGCATCAGACAACCAGAAGCCTCTTCAAAACTGGACATACTGCAGTGCCTTTTGGAGAGGCTCAGCCTGTCTCTGCTTCCTTAAGTGTAGACACCATGCTGATGGAAGACTGGATTCCTCTCTACTCTGATATTTGGCTTCTGTACCCACTCTGAGCTTATCTAAAAGCAAGAGCTGAAAGAAAATATGTCCTTCCTCCATGTGGGCCCTACCCGAGACCATTAAGGTCTCGTGATGTTCATATGTGATGCAGAATAGCTTTCGTCCATGTGAAAAAAACAGCATTAGAGCATGTGTTAAAACATTAATACCTTGTATATTTAAAATATTTATAATGTTGGGTATTTCAAATTTTCTTTTTCCCCCAGGCTGCTTTGTAGGTCAAACTTGAACTGAGGAATGTGGTTAATAATGTTTAGGCCAAGTTAAGTACTCTAGAACTACACTACAATTAATATTTTAACAATTCTGCTAATAACAGCTACTGAGATGCTTTATGCAGCACAATACCCCCACCCCCAAAATGTGCTGGCCTATGAAGAAAGAAAAATCACTAAAATCTGTTTGAAAGTTATATGCATGGATTATGATGGATTGTTGGAAGGAGGAATTTCCAAGGAGCCCTTCAAGTAAGAGAAAGTAACTGAAGATGCCTCAGTGTGCAATTGCTTTTCTCAAAGCCATTTCACTTGCAGAAAATTTTTCTTCAAGGACCCATCTGAGACTGCTATAAATTCTATTATGTTGATAGGACTCATTTATCCTGACTCTAGTATTCATCAGTGCTATAAAACTGTGAAAATGCAAGGTTTTTTATTGGTCAAGGTTAAGAAAAGGGAGAAGATGTTTGACAGCAGGAATTGCACGTCTTGCATTTTTTGAAACTTGTTATATATTTAATATGTGAACTCCTCCAGAAGTTAACTTTTGTTCAGGAATCTGTTCAAAACCCATATAAAATATGTTCAATTCTGCAATTATTAATCACAACAAGAATCAGCTGTTCATTGAGAAGGAATCTTTTCAACAAGACCACTCAAGCGATTTTGTGGGTGAGTATGATCCTGGCAAAATTAACAGCTTGCAGAATTTCATTTATAGCCCTTTTAACTTCTCTGATTTATTATTAAATATGAGGCTTTTTTTTTTTTTTTTCCCAGAGCTAAGTGATTTTGGCCATGTTGAGAATTTGCAGGAAATTTGCAATAAGGTATAATCTATCATGCAGAATTTTAATAATATGAATTTACATGTACTTGAGTCTAATACAAACAATTCCAACTTGGTATTTAGTACATCAATTATTCACTTTTGGGAAAAAATCCATTCTTTTAAATTGCCAGACAACTTTGAAATAAAAGCCATTATTCTGAAATGATAGGCTAAGAAGGGAAAGGTTTTTGAAATTACCTAGAATAGACAGCAAAGCAATGCTGAAGACAAAATGAAATCAAACATATTGAAATATTAGAGTTTTTTATCCAAGAATATTTGCAGTGTTTGATGTAATTTCTTACAAAATCTCACTTTCTCCAAAACTCCCTCTTCAAGTTTTTGTCCAGGTAAAAAAGTCATCCAGTCCTAGTACCTCTTCCTCATACCGCTTTCAAAGAATTTAGGACCTGGCCCTCAAATAAGATAGAAGTTCAGTATCAGATTTCCCAAAGTAGTTGCCTGTTTATCAGTGGTAAAATTGTGTTCAAGCAAGAATAGATGTTACTGAAACACGGAATTATATACATAAATTGTCTAAGAAGAAATATGATAAATTTTGCCACTGTTTACTTTCTTGAGAATCAATTTTGCATAGTTACTAGTTTATGTTGACTTGGGAAATTTCATGACTAGGCAGACAGTTCTTAAACTTCCTGCATTTCTTCTGAGATCCTTTAAAATCCTCTCATCTTTGCATCCCTGCAATTTTTATGACACATAGATTTTATGTTGGACTCCTGTAGAAAAGGCATTTCATAACAGTAAGTACATCTTTCAGATTAAATGAGTCCACTTTGTTTTTCTGTTGTTTTTAAATAGCCCCAAGGACTATATAGGACTGTGCTTGTACAAAGAATAGTCCTGTGAGAACAGTGGAAGGAGTGTGAAAACACAAGGGTGTCTTCTATTTACCTCTGAATCATATTGAGTCACTTTAAAACATTGTTTTGTTGTTTTGCATTTGCAAACGTGTGTGATCTATAGCAGTTGTCTCCACACTCTTTTGATTGTACACCCATTCCTGTGAGTAGCTCCACAAGATGTGCATTTTTTTTTTTTTTTTAGAATCACAGAATTGCTAGGGTTAGAAGAGACCTGTAGAGATTTTCTATTCCAGCCCCCCTTCCAAAGCAGGGTCACCTAGAGAAGGTTACCCAGGAATGTGTCCAGGTGGGTTTTAAATGCCTCCAAGAGCGAGACTCCACAACCTCCCTGGGCAGCCTGTTCAGTGCTCTGCCAGCCTCAATGTAAAGAAGTTCTTCCTCGTGTTGAGGCGAAACTTCTTGTGTTGAAAATTATGGCCATTACTCCTTGTCTTGTCACTGGGCACCACTGAAACAAATCTGGCACCATCCTCTTGGCACCCACCTTTGAGATATTTATATGCATTAATGAGATCCCCTCTCAGTCTTCTCTTCTCTAGACTAAACAGGGTCACCTCCCACAGTCTCTCCTCACAGGAGAGATGCTCCACACTCCGCATCATCTTTGTGGCCCTCTGCTGGACCACCTCCAGTAGCTCCTTCTCTATCTTGCATGGAGAAACCCAGAACTGGACACAACATCTGGAATGTCATCTCACTAGGGCTGAATAGAGGGGAAAGATCACATCCCTTGATTTGCTGGTCACAATCTTCCTGATGTGTGCCAGGATACCCTTGACCATCCTGACCACAAGGGCACTGCTGGCTCATGGTCAGCTTCTCAACAGAGTTGCTCTCTAGCAAGTCATCCTCCAACCTGTGCTGGTAATTTGGGTTATTTCCCTGCAGGTGCAGGACCCTACACTTGCCCTTGTTAAAGAAACCTCTTTAGGTTTCTATCCACTCAACTTTCCAGCTTATCAAGATCCCACTGAATGGCAGCACAGCCTCCAGATGTATCAACCATGCCCACTAGCTTCCTATCATCGGCAAATTCCTATCCCTTTATTAAGCTCATTGAAAAAAATGTTGAGTAAGACTGGATCCAGTATTGATCCCTGGGGAATGCCACTGACTACTGGCCTCCAAATGGAGTCTGCTCCACTGATCACGACCCTCTGAACTGTGCCACTATTTGATCCACCTCGCTGTCCATTCATCTAACCCACATCTCTTGAGCTTACCTACCAGGATGTCATAGGAGACAGTGTCAGAAGCCTAGCTGAAGTTGAGCTATACAACATCAACCATTCTCCACTCATCAACCCATCCTCCCATGTCTTCACAAAAGGTTATCAGATTGGTCAAACATGACCTCCTCTTGGTGAATCCATGCTGACTACTCCTCGTGGCCTGCTTTTCTTTTACATGCTTGTTGATGACCTCCAGAATGACCTGCTCCATCATCTTTTGGGATGGAGGTGAGGCTGACCTGCTGGTAATTTCCCAGGTCTCCCTTCTTGCTCTTTTTGAACACAAGAATAACATTGGCCTTCCTTCAATCATCAGACACTTCTCCCATTCTCCATGACTTTTCAAAGATGATGGAGATTGGCAGATACACATTTGCCAGTTGCCTCCGCACCCATGGGTGCAGCCCATCAGGGCCCATGGATTTAGGAGTGTTTACACTGCCAAACCAATTGCTAACCCAACTCTCTGCCCAACTGGCAGTCTTCCTTTCTCTGGCCTTCTCTTCTGTCCAAGGTCTGGGACTCCTGAGGGCCAACCTCAGCAGTAAAGACTGAGACAAAGAAGGCATTCATTGATTCTGCCTTCTAGATGTCTTCCTTTACCAGGACACCCATCTGATTCAGTAGTGACCCCACATTTTTCCTATTCTTCCTTTTACTGCTGAACTACTTGGAGAAACCCTTGTTGTCCTTGATGTCCTTTGCCAGACTCAATTCCAAGTGAGCCTTGGGCTCTCTCATCATATCCCTTCATCTTCTGATGATGTTCCTTTAGTCCTCCCATGTGGCCTTCTCCTTTTTCCCAACCCCTTTCTTCCATTTGAGATTTACTAGGAGCTCCCTCTATCCATGAAGGTTTCCTGCCCTCTCAAAACATCATGAATCCTATCCCCCAGTAGGCAGCATATTACTTGTGACTGTCCATCAGGCCAGCAGATGGGTCCCTCAGTGGCCCATGACAGAGAGACACCCATTAGGATCATTCAGTGTTTCTTTTTACAGTAACCACCATGCACCGCTAGTGCAGGTTCTTCTTGTACGACAACTTTGTTCATAGGCATCTAAAGCTTTTAAAGCATTGTATCTGGTTTTGGTTTGGATGTTGGAGGGTGGAGGTTAAATTGGAGCCCTGCTTTTTTGGATCATCAAGGTCCAAGGTGCATCATGATCAGTGTATCCATTGTAGGTATATGGTTGTGAACCACATATCTATCTCTATTTCAGCCCCTCTAATAGTGCACAGCCTATGAACTGTCTCCTGTTATTTGACCTTGTGCTGCAGCAGATCATCAACCTGTGTACGTTGTGCAGGTACTGCCCTTCTTCCAGGAGGAGTAATTGGGTATCTATTGCAAGCTACCACCTGTATGGACATCACCTTCCTTACCAGTTCTACCTGAGTGAAAGCCTCAGACTTCTCAGGGGATGTCTCAGTAGACATGGTGGTTTAGGCTCTAAGTAGCATCCACTCTTATGGCAGAGACCTAGAGCATTAAGCACTTACATGAGGTGTAGAATTACCTGCAGATGACAGCATCCTCCCTACATGCCCTGCAAGGGCAAATTGCCACATCATGAGCTTCTGACATGTAATTTTCTGTTTTCCTACCCTGTTCACTGGGGTGTTAAAGGTTTATGACTTTTTGTTGCTCCCAGCTTTTCCAGTCCCACTAATGACTCTCTATAACGGCTTCTCCTTGCTAATGTTGTTAGGGAAGTAGTACAGACAGAGTTTTAAATCATCTTGATGTGGCATTTGAATTTGTTAAATGTCTTTACTGCTCAATGGAAAATAAAAATATTCACTTAGGGAATTATTGTAGAATTGCTACGGCATTTTAAATTCAGAATTTCACCAATTTCCCAGTAGTCTCCCCTTATGAAAAGCACCATGTTATTCCAGAGGCAGCCTCTAACTCTCTTATGTTTCTGAGAAAATGCCAACTGTACTTGATGAAATACAGTCATTTGCTCCTAATGCTTTCCATATTTTTGTCAATGCTCCACTATAATCTGTCATACTGAAGTGCACGTTAGAAACAACTCTTTAGTCTCTGGATGTAGTTGACATACCAAGTCACATATTGTTTCTTTTAAGTTCTGATATGCTCTTAGCCCAGATTTTTGCTGAATTTTGTTAACTAAGCACACAATAACATAAAGTGTTTTTATAGCAAAACAAGCAGTTGGTCTCACCTCTTCTAGTTTAAAAAACTGAAATAATATTCCCCTGAACACAAGGACAGATAGAAGATTGAAAAGATTACCTCCCAATGTCTAGAATTAATAGAAAATACATTATTTTAGACAAATTTCTTTACATATTGTGTGTGGAGGATTATTGTTACTATAGCAACAGAACGTGCTTTGATGACTTAAATATTGTGTGCTGTAAATCCTCATTAGGAATTCTCTTTTTACAAGATTATTTCCTGCATTTCATTGAGCTAAGATAGAGAGAAAGAGATGCTTCCATGAGCATTTGAACATGCTGACCTAAGATACTGTCTCACTCTCCTGCTATCATCATTCAATGCTTCATTTAACGCAAGAGATAAATGAACAAAGTTATTGAACTGAAGTTATTTGAAAGAGTTGGAAAAAATCAGCCACAACATATTTTTTATAGATATAGATAAAACTTTATTTTTTAATAATATTGTCTTCCATTATGATTTCTTATTTGGCTTCTGAATTTGGATAGAATTATTTTATTTTGCCCAAATAAAATCACACAAAATTAAAGTATGAATGATTTAAATATGCAATTGGATGTTGTTCTAATAGTGTACATGTAATTATACTATGAGGCAGTTCATAATCATGTGGAAATCAGTGAGTTTGTTGTCTTGTTCTGTGTAATATTTTTCTCTAATTCTTCTTTCTGGATACATGTCATTTCTTGAAAATCAGGTCAAGGTCTCTTTTAAGGTACTAAATTTTTTTTCCAACATTTGTTTTTTCTCTGATGATTATTTTGGTCAGCTTTCAGGGCATATACAGCCCTGACCTAATGGATGTGAAAAAAGCATGGATCAATATTTCTGATATGGCCAATGTTCCTTGTAGGAACCTGAACTCTGCAGAATCCATAAAAAGGTAACAACATTCCTGCCTGTGCAAATCTAGGCATATTCTTTCGCATGTTAAAATCTGTAACTCACTGACAATGTAATAATGTGACATTCCAAATCTTATTGGTATGAGAATGTCAGTGTTTGCAGCTGCTGATTTCTTAATGTTTTAGTTAACTGCAGTATATGTGCTGGTTTTGTAATCTGTCCCATAAAAACAAATATTATGATGATTTTGAGTGTGCATTTACTAGAATTAAAAAACAAAGGAAACCATTTACTGTTATATTATTTTACATATAATTGAAATGCTTCAGGAGGTTAAATTATCCTTGCATAATCTGAGAGAGTACTCTGCACATATTAGTATTGCAACAAAGTAATTCTGTGCAGGTAACATGTACCTAAAAGCTTCTTCATGGCTTGAAAGTTGCCTTGTCTGCCATATAGTTGTGATGGTTTGGCAAGGCTATCATGTGTCTGACAGACCCACCAAAAAAACCAAGGCTTTGGAAGTTGGAGTATGCTGAATGAGTGGAAAATTTAATATTTTAGAAACTGGATCCTTCACTGATGACAAATTTAAATGTTGCTTAAAGACTAAAATCTATCATGAACATGAACTGAATGTGCATTTTTTGAGGGCAATGGAAGTTCTTTTAAACTGAGCTGGAAGACAAAACAGGAATCTGCATTTGAGTGTGTGCATTGAAAATTCGATAGGAGGAGAAAGGGTTAAATAAACCAGGGTATTTCTAGAGCATGTGATGAAAGGATGGAAGGATGAAAGGACCAATTATGGAATCTTCCATTCCTGAGGCGATTTAGGGATGCAGGAGTACTCGATTCTATTTTTTTTTTTTAACTATTTGCAAATGCTGATTTTCACTTGTTCCTCAGACCTGTGCAGTGTGTGGATGCAACTTGGCCTGAAAATTCAGGTGCACTGAGGTTCTACTAAATGCTGTTTCAATAACAGCCTTAGAGAATCTGAGGTTTAAAAAGATGACAGACTGGAATAAGCCTTCTGCTACTTAGTGCTTACTTCCTTACTTTGCATGGAGGGAAATGATCCTACTTCTTCTTACCCATCCTCACATTCCATTTGTTTGGTTTTCTGGAGCTGAAGATTGATATCCAAACTCACTTTTCTGTCTTTCTGCCTCAGATCAATCTTTCAGTGAGGGCACAATTTGTTGTTGTTGCCAGATAATTTTTGCCCCCCAAAGAAGTCCCAAGAAATCCCCCAAAAAATCACAAACAACGAAACAACCAAAACAACACTCCAGGGTTTGATTTCTGGTGTTTTCTAAACATTTTTTTACATACTCCTAATTGGGTGCTTAAAGTGATCTGACATACTGTATGGAAAACCCACAAAGAGAAAAAAAAGCCTTCAGAGACTTCAGATGTCTCATCCTGTTTGTTTCAAACTTAATTTTAATTTGGCAGCCTATTCTAGCTCTTCACTGATTCAGGACTGTGTATGGAATCAGGATGTACTATGTTTAATGCATCTCACATGGATACATGTGCATTCATGCAGTGGTTTGGCTGTACCTAGGAAGCATATCTCACACTGCCAAAAGGGCTGGATCTCATTGTACAGGTATAATATACAGCGTGTGTGCTTATAAATTAGCAGAGATGAGGAGGAAAAAATGTCAAGAAAAAGAACCCCAAGCCTTTGTGCTGATTGAGATACCTCTGCTATAGATTTAAGGATGATATTTCCCCCCAAAATGCTAGTTACATGGGTGAGCATTAGTGTTTTGCATTTTAATATTTCCAACAATGTCTGATAAAGAAGGCTGGTATCTGCTAGGAGATCATAACACATCACATAACATCACATCACATCGCATCACACTTCTTGTTTCACATACATTATCAATAGAAAGGTTTTCCCCAATAATGCAAATTCCTTGTAAGGGCTCTCAGTTACCATGCATAAGGTGAAAATGCCAGTCTCTGTATTCATCAACAAGCTGGCTTACGTTGCGTGTTTATTATATGTAGTGTACAATAATGTATTAAACACTGTGCATTTACTGCGCTTTATGGGAATATAATATTTACAACTTTGGGGTTTCTTTGGTTTTTTAATGCATGATAAAACAGGGGCAGAAGCCAAATGCACAAATCTATAAAAGGCATTATGCCATCAAAAGATCTAATCTGAGACCTACAGTGAATCACTTAGTGCCTCTACACAAGGAGTTTCCATCACTCTGGAGTGTGGTAGGACTAATTCTGGGCAATAAGCTAGTGATGTTTGGCATTGGTTGAAAAAAACACAGTAGTTACATTGACCATTGACCATCATTTGCAAACTGGTTTCTCACTGTCCCCATTTAGCAGGATGCAGTCAGGGCAAAGACCTTCCAACACTGCTCAGGGCAGAATCCACTCAAGATTACTGTGAATTGCCTGCTGGATCTGTATTTCTCCCTCCAAGTGAGTACAAAAGGAGCTACAATGATTAAGCAAATTGCTAATCTCTCTTAAACTTAGACCTAAGGGTGAGGCATCGTTTAAGCTGAATGGTTAAATGCTATTATCCAATGTCTTCTATTTTTTTTTTTTTCTGAAGGAGCATAAAACTTGCAAATTGACCTTATTTTAAATATCAAATCCTCTATGAATAAAGTTGTTCAGTGAAATGGCTGAGTTCCTACCCAGGTGTAATCTGTAATAAACACTCCGATGAGAAACAAAATCATGAAAGCTTTCAATTTTTGCAGCATCTATTATAAATCAGACTATAAATATTTAGGAAATCAGCTTTTCTATTTTTTGGAGTATTTTTTAAATACTTAAGAGTAACTATCTTAAATGTGTGTTATGCTGCCTGTTAGCATTAGTTCCCTAAATATAGTTCATGCTGTTACATTGAAATCTCCACACGTACCACACACACCCACTGGATCTTACTGCTTACTGTTGAAGTCTAGCATCCACTGACAACTTGTCCAGCAGCTTGAAGGCTCTCTGGAGTTTCAAAGCATATTTTAAATCCTCCAGGAGTGAATAACACAGTCAGCCGTCATCCTTTAGGGATGAGACAGATACTGAACTTCAGTGTTTAGTAATTCAAAAGAAAATATGTTTCTATAGAGCATTTCAATAGATCTCCACTGCTAATCTGTCTGTTTGAAAGGCTATTTGTCCACAGCATTTCAAGCAAGTTTTCCAAGTGTTTGTTGCTATGTGATTAGGCAGCAAAATTGAAAACTAGGCAGAAGAGATGTGCCTATAGAGGAAGAGTTGTAAGATTTCTAAAACTGTTCTGCAACCATCTGTGAGTCTCTCTAGTAATTGTGGGTCTTCTGTAGTATTTGAATTTGTGAGTCTATTTTTAAATAGTGATCAGAATATAAAAGCAGAGGAACAGTTAGCTGAGGAATTATCTTAGATTCTCGATATGTCTAAAACTGATTTGGTGACCTTCATTTTGCACCCTTAACTTCCCTACATTCAAATCTTTTGGGTTTCTTTTTGAAAAATAAACAGTCAGAAGGGAAAAAGACAACTGATGCACTAAAGGTAATTTCCTCTGCACTCTTGGGGGAGTAGGCTCCATTTCACACAAACTCTACAATCCCACACATTATAAACTCTGTTCCTGCATTTAGCTTTAACTGAGTGCATTACATTATGTAGTAATCAAGTTAAATTCCTAATTTATGTTGTTAATGAATCTCTTATAGTGAACAATTATAAAAGTTCAGATGTTCAAATATATCTTACCAAAAACAAATCCACATTTTTCAGAATCTGAAAGTGATTCCTAGCATGTAGTTATCCTGTCATTTTGCCTTTTGATAAAACCTTAACAGCGTTTCATAAAGCAAAATGATGACATATTTCAACAACAGCTACTGCAAATAATGAATGTGTGAAAATAAGAGAAAACACACTCAGAAAGAATCCTGTGTATGGCAAAAAATTGACCACCTTAGTCTGTATTTCAGAGTCCGTTCTCTCTTGTGACAGTGATGGCCTTTTTTCAAGTGGTTTTGGGGATTTTTTTCATATAGGATGACATACACTAAATGTAGCATATGGTACCTATAAGAACATACATGAATACATATACATATGTTTTCTGTAATATTTATTTATACAATATAATTTTATAGTATTGACTGTGATTAATGTTTTCAGGACTGCTCAGTAGGCAAAAAACAAACAAGTGCTCATATTACATGCATTTGTATGAAAGCTAGCATTTTGCAGCAGGGCTACAGAAGGACTCGGGACAAGCCCTTGTTGTGTTACTAATTCACAATAGCCATTTTTAGAATGGTCCTAAGTGCTGCAGAAGATCTACAGTAGCTGCTATATTCTATAATCACATTTTCACAGCTCAATTGTTGCATTTAACATCCCTCTTACTCCCATTGCCTTAACTGTCTGAAGTAAGACATGCAAGAAAAGGTTATGACATTAATATTGACAGACCAGAAAAAAATTCACTTCATCAGGATTAGAACTTCTGGAGCAGGATTTTACAGTGACTGAGCTGTTGAAGGAAAACTGGGAAAAGAAATATTTTTGTTTGTTTACTGTCTGAGAAACTAGGTAAGATTTCTAAATAGTATCTCAAGTAGATGTATGTTTTGGTAGCACCTATCTATGTGGGCAATCATAGGAGCTCAGTTCTCTGCTAAATCAAGACATTGGCACTTTGAAGTAAGCGCCCTGAATAAAGGCTGATAATTATCTGGAACAGCAAAGAAATTGATCCCTTCAGAAATTAGCTAGGACTAGCTTTAGGAAAGCAGTGAACTTTTACCAGACATAAATGAAATGAAGGAATGTCTCAGCCTGGGGTTCAATTTGAATTTTAGTGTAAGACCTCTTGAAATACTGACACACCCTCATGACAGCAATGCCTTACATGAAAAATTCCATTCCTTGTATTGCTCTTGATGCATCAATATGTATTCTGCATAATACATTTTTGATTGATTGTCTTGCTAGAGAAAACTAGTGGTTAGACATGTTCCACGAGGCTGTTGTTGCATGGAGTAGTCTTTGATTCCTTGAAGGCTGATTCACCAGCTGAGTAAAGACAGACATTGGATATCATCCAGGCAAAGATGAAGAGCAACAGACACGCACTAGCACATTGAACAAAGGTATAGAGTGGGAAAGTGACATTCACAGGATCTGATGATCCCTTAAAGTTGGTTCACAAGTGATGATGTATAAAATGCAACCGTCATGATAAGGCATGAGACTTGAGAGGTAACTGCATTTACAAGYTATTTCTCTGCAAAAATAGTATTTTTAWTTTTCCATATCTTCCCAGTAAATACATATAAATAATTAAAAAATGAGAAGAAAACTGAGAGAAAAAGAACAATTATACTTTGACTATAGTGGGAGAGGATGACGGATTTCATATGAAGTTGCCTTTATTTCCCTTCATTAAGGCATCATGAAAACTTCTCTTTTTAAACCTCTCATTTACATATAAACACAATGTATCACAGTTTTAATGAGGGATGGGAAGCTATCTCTAGTGCCAAACTGAAGAAATTTGTTTTGTTTTTCAAAACCACTTAAGAGACTCAGATACCTAGTTAAAGTGAATAGAAATAAAACATACAAGTCTATGTGTGACTCCAAAAATCTCATCCAAATTTTGATATTCTTTTCTAAAAAAATGGATTCCACTATCTCAGAACCTGACCTAAATCAAGAGTTCTTTTTCACTCTAGACAGTACACAAGTCAAATCAAAAAGTCTATTTCTCTTATAAACTAAAACAAACCACAACATATTCGTGAACATTGGCATGCAGTTGTCCAATACTGGTACGTTGCTGGCATAGTCCTCATCATGGTTCTGGTCCAGGCCAGCCAGAGTTTCCAAAACAATCCCTATGAACAGTCTGGAGAATAACATGGGTCCTGTTAGTCAAGGTTCTGCCCATTTGATGGGCTTCTTCTTGCCAAATCATTCATTATCCTGTTAAACTGTTTGTCTACACGTACAACAGCAAGCCCTGCTGCAGCTTCCTCTTCCACATGTATATAGCTTAAATCCTGGTTTTTGGGAGGGTTTTTTTTTTTCTTTTTTTTTGTTATTTCTCTTTGTTTGTTTGTTTTGAGGGTTGACAATGAAGATTTGCAATAAGAGGTCTGTAAGCTAACAATGTCATAAGTAGTTATATACTGTGTTATCATGCTTGGGTTGTACTCTACTCAACCTGGGCGATAAGCAGTGTAAGTGGGAGCAGGAATGGTGCCAGGAGCCACCGAATTTTGGACTGTGCAGAAGCTGGGGGAGACATGCAGAAGCACCTAACACTCTCCATGGTGACTGAAGGGTTTAAGCAGATGGGATAGAATGCAGCAATCTGTTTTGCTGTAGTATGTGTGGAGCAGAAGTGAGGAGGCTCTGTCATGTGTGTTTGGTCAGAAAAGCAGTGAGGAGAGAGATGCAAAGGTCTGTAGGATGCAATAGGAGTCAGGCCGACCACCTTGCCGTCAGTATATTGTATGTTTCAAAATACAGTCACCAGTGTATTTTGGAAGCAGGAAATTTTAAGTGTATAAACACAGGTTGTGTCATACCATGTGGCCTCAGGCTAAGAGACCCATTTCTATTACTCAGGTGTAGTGAATGTGATTTAAGGGAATAAACCAAGAATGATGACATAACTTTGGGAAGCAAGGAAGCCGATGTTGCTGGCAAAAAGGGCACAGCAGCGTGAAAACTATGCATGGAAAGAAGGAATGTGCTATGTGAAAGGAAAATGAAGACTGAGACAGGATGACCAAAAGAATGAATGGTGCGAGGAAGAATATGGAAGGAAATAAAGAGACAGAGAAAGGAACAAAAAGCAAGTGTTTCTTTCCAGCTTAATTAGCTTTAGTTTATTTATTAATATGCATTTATTATATTGTATTTCCTTGATACATGGCCCACATTCTTATTTAGAGAAAAAGAAATGACAGAATAATGGGCAGCAGGGATTCACACATTACTTCATCCATTACTGGGAATGTTACTGCTTTTTCAGAGGTTTATGCATTTTTTAAAACACTGTGCCCCAGCAGCATGAAATTCAGTATTTAAATTTTAAACAGAAGGTTTGAGTGAATTTAGGCCTGCAATCTTGACACTTTCTTGTTCCTCTCTGTATACAAGTTCAGCCTGCCACGGATCAGGAACTGAAGGGGATATTTTCAGAAAAGCATCAAGGGAGAGTGAAGCTATTAAAGGATATTGTCATCCTGTTGGAGAATATTTTCATGCTTTTCTGAACCTGCTTGCAGCACTATCTATCAGTGATCATTGTGCTGTCATTATGGTTAAAATGCTTGACTCTAATTCTGTCATAGATGTCTGTTATTCAGGAGAATGAATTTCTATTCCAGCTTGTTTGATCATGGTCTTGCCAAGCTGTTAAGAAGGTTTTAAATTAAGCTTCCTGAGGGAGTGGAACCTGAATCTATCCCATTTAAACTGGTTTAATTCAAGAGAAAAAGATTCCCCAAGTCTGAAGAGGGATCACACGCCACCCAGAGAGGAACTGAAGATCAGCACAAAGGAATCGCAGACATTCTAGTCAAAAAGTCAGCTTTACCAGAGGCCCAACTTTAATTCCTCTATGCAACTGCACACATATATCACACTTTTAAAGAGGATTTTGAACATGTAGGGTTTAAGTCAAGCAGTGGATCACAAGGAAACCAAATAGGAAGATCATCTTAGTATGAAAAGCGTTGCAAATAAAAGCAGTCTTTCACTAGCTACTAGTTTCCTTGCCCCCACACCAATACTCTACCTCTGTGCCTTAGGTGAAGAGAGATGTCATAGTCTATAAACATGTTCGACAAGGCAATGTGGGTACTTTGAATTTCCTGTTTAAAGTTCTACCACTGCAAGTAAATTAATTTGCATGCCTCTCTCTTCTTTTTGTCCTATTTCTATAGAGCAGCTCTGAGATCCTTTACTAAAACAGTCTGTAATTTTCACTGTAGTGTTTCCAGGAGGTAAAATCTAGCAGGAATATGGTGCTGCTAGAAATAGTACTGTGGACTTCTTACTTATGTCTTACTTCTTGCTATCCAACTACAGTAGGAAGATGAGAATTAGCTGAAGAAAGGTTTGCCAAGCCTGTGAGATGGAAATATCTCCCACTCTGCAAACTCTTACAGATACAGTTTTATTTCTTATTGAACCTGTTGAAATGTGGTTTAACAAGTGTTTACAGAAGGGAAATCTGAGAAAAGGGCAAAAACAAGTATAATAAAGACCTTGAACTCCTGCTAAATATTTATACATTAGATCTTCCCTTTCTGATTTATTTACAGCAAAAATATTTTTAACGGAAAGTATTGACGTCAGGATAAAACTAGAGTTAAATTATAATTTTATATGAGTACATTTGCCAACTACCATGTTTTTGGATCAGTACAGATGGATTGGAGTATATGTAGAGAAAGAGTTTTTAAAATATAAATGCAAAAAAATCTAAAATTGGTATTCATTAGTCTTTTTTACAAAAGATTTGGCTTTTGAAGCGTCTTCTGATTTTTCCAAATTGACAGGATGGGCACAGACCTCCAAACACGTGAAACTATAATTCCTTCTAGTGACTATAACAAGGTTTTTGTTCTGTGATTACCACTCACTTAATAAATATTATATCTATTTATGTAATAGATCTCTATTATCTATTACATAAATAGATATAATATTTCTAATAATAATTATCTATTCTGATACAGATATCATCTATAATAGATATTTAATATCTATCATTTCTCTTACATCTCTTTTAATGTTGTATAGATGCATGGAGATGAAGGAACAGAACTTGCTATACCCTCTCGCAGATCTCATTCTCCTATACCTGGCCCCAGTGCCTCCAGTTTAACTCTTGTTGTGACAGATGTATTGGAGAGAAGATTGCAATTCCAAGGTACCAGTCTTATTCCAAGAGTAGGTCACCAAGCCAATCATCCAAAAAACAACTTATCCCTTACTCCATCATCTGGCAAACTCTGGGTCCTCTGGGTCTTTCTCTGGGGAAAAGTATTATTCTTTAATTTACCACCACCTCCCTAGAGAGCTCATGAAGAATTAATGGATATTGGATGAGATTTCTTAGAGTATGTGACAAGATGGAGTAGTATTTTTCAAGACCTTATTGAGTTGACTTGGTGTTTTCCAAGAATAATGATTATTTATTAGAGGTATGTAGCATGTGAGGCTGGATATTCTGAAGAGAGACTGATTTATGGGAACTGGAATTTCTTTTACTTGTGTGCATCCACAGCCCAGCCTCCACACCATCTGTACTAGTGCATCATTAGTAAATGCACTGATAGTGAGAGCAAAATATTCTTCTGCTGACAGCTGGCTTCACAAAGCTGTAGAACATGGAAACAACTAGAAAACCTAATTTTGTAGTTAAGCACCTGCCCATGAGTTCAGAAATGCTGTTCAAGTAGTATTTTGTGGTCACAGTAAGTATTTACGATGCAGAAAATTTTCTGTGCATGTTAAACTGAACCACTACAGGAAATAAATAAAAATTTTATTAATTAATAACATGAAGATAGCACTTCCAGAAAGCATTTTTTTCCTCACCGTATTGATACTTTAGGCATTCGGCACATACTTTTTCAAAACACTACAACTACATGAATTTCTCAATATGGTATAGAAACAGGTTTCATTTTAACTATGGAATGGAAAAAATCAAATGATAAATTGTGAAATATTTTCAGCTGAACTACTGATCTAGATTAAGGATGAGTTTAATTACAGCATTTTCATACAAAACATTCCTACAGATGCAATAGCCAAAGTAGGTGACTTTTACATAATAAAATTGATACTCTTGGTAACATTTTCATTTGGAAAAGCATTTTTAAAATATGTGGGCAACATTAAATGATATTTTTACTCATAAACCTGAAACACTGGCTTACTGCTTTTTTACCAGTGGCTTCTAGTTTTTTATGAACCTGTTAAGAAAAACACTCAGGTAGTGCAAATTATTGCTTTAAATACCGTTTTTTAGAGCTGAAAGTAAGGGATATTCTGGACTGAGTGGCAATGCCTAGGCATCCAATGATGGCACAGTACACCACACAGATATTGTCCACGGAAAGGCTATTTCATTTTGGTCATTCAAGACCTTACAGGATTTTCCTAAAACAGTTCTAGTAATAATTATAAATAAAAAGGATGTTTACATGATAATTTCTGACTGTAGTTTTGGACAAAAGCAAGGATGTGCAGGTGGTATAGTGGCTAATGCCATGTGGGAGCTGCCTGCAGCCTCCCTGCTGTGTTGAGCCTCAATCAGCAATGACTTGGATGAGGTGATTCCAGAGCCATGGGACACACAAAGCACTGTGCAGCCTCAGCCTGGTCATGTGAACTGCAATGTGGATCACCACTACCTCTCTCATGAACAGCAGTCTTCTGATCAGGACTCCTTCATCTAACAGCACTGTCTCTAGAATCCAAGACAATAATGGGGACAGTCTCTATGAAAATTAAAGCAGTCCATATTTGCAAAATTGACAGTAGGTGAGCATCACTGTACATGATAAATTTGTCTAAGTTGCAAATACAAGAATGAATCTTAAGAGTGCCTTTGGTTTTCCCAGTCTGCAGTAAATAAACAGCCTTTGTCTGATATAAACAGGACTGCAATGATGGCCACCACTGAAAGATCTAGCCATGTGACTCAGGCTCCTCTATCCCATACACACACTAATGAAAAGTTGATCCAAGCAATAGGAGTCCTTTGGAATTAGCATTAGCTATGTTTTTGCAAAAGTTTACATTTTAAAATAGGAGCTAGAAGGGGAATATTAACTGTCAGAATGCATCATAATCTACCATGCTATTGCTAGTTCAACTCCTTTTTGGTAAACGCCATACCAGGAATTGAGGGAGGGAGAGAGAGAATACAAGAATTAGATGCAAGAATCTACATAGAAGAGACAAAGGTTCATATGGAAGAGAAAGAATTTTCTTCTTGGACCTGAGTACTCTTGCTGCTGTCTGGTAGCTTTTTGCTTCCCTGATTTTTGCCTTTCTGGAAAGGAAGATGCTTTCTCTTTCCATAGTCCTGAGGCAAGGAACTTTTCTGTGGTCTGGAAGAGGTGAGGTTTTCAAAGGATTATAAACTGTCTCCTCTCACAAGGTCCAGGAAGCTGAAGCAGACAATCAGCCTGGCTGCTGAGAGAGCAAAGAAATGATCAGATGGATGTTCACTTTCTTTTCTGTGACCTCCTCTGTCACACTTGTCCTAAGCAGTCTGTGGTGAGGCTGTGTGGTGAACACAATCCTTAGGGCTTCCCTAATGGCAGCACTTGCTACAGCCTTCCAAAACACTTGTAGAAAGCACTTTAACTGGTACTGCAGAAATCTGAAACCTTTTGGGAAAAGATTGTCATCTTCAGGGGTTTTGCTTCTCTTAATCTGCAAAAGCTGCTCCAGTAATTGTAGGTGTAAAGCAATGATTGAGAGCAGGTTTTGCCACATACTGAAAAACTATGTATGGGACAAGAAACTATGTTCACATGCTGAGCAGGCTTGTCTGACCTTAGCTTGTCAGTAGTGAACTGACATGCTATGCCAGAAAATCTGAGGAATTACTGCTACTATAATTTCTTCCAGGAGAGAAAGTGGCTTTTTCCCAGCAGCTCCTGGTGGATCAGTAATGTCTCTCCTTAAATATCCTAATTTCTAGTGGCTACTGTGTGGAAATTAAATTTACTTGCTCCCTAGTAAAACTAAACTATTTGCTGTAGCAATAAAAAGTACTTTTGAAATGCAAATCTCAACGTTTGATCCTTACTGATGAGAGGAATATTAGGTACACAAATTCCTTTAATTAATTTTACACCAATGAATAGACACAAACCAGCATGAGGAAAAAAAAGACAGGTGGTTCAGTGCAGAGTACTATAAACAGTGGGTTTTCTTGGTTCAAGAAGGTAAAAAAGTAGTTCAATTTATCCCTCCATAATATGCTATCTTATTATGTGGTGCATATGCTGTACCAAGATTCCAGAAAACACACTTCCCTTTGGAAATCAGCATCTTTTTAGTTACATAAAATGCACTTAGCTCGTTGCTCATGGATGTAGTTAGGAACAAACCTCTGTAGAGATTTCACAGAAAGGTAATAAATAAAAATAAAAATAAAAATAAAAATAAAAAAAAATATAATAATAATAATAATAATAATAATAATAATAATAATAATATACTAATACTGTCACAACGAGTTTTCCTCCCATTTATACCAGAGAAACTATAAGAAACATGGCTAAAGCTACACAATAGCGACAAGGGTGCTTTGAAAAATCAGGAATGCATTTCCCAGGTGTCCAGGCTCAGCTAAAGCTTCCAGGCCTCTATACCCAGCCACTGGCTACCCTGCATGTACTCCACTGGTAGCACAAGAAAATCCCAACAACCTACATGATGGATTAAATAAGATGGAGAACATGCAAATCTTACAGCAGTTCCTGCTAGTAATGATGTAAATAACGAGAGAGACTTTGATGAAGGTATTTTTGTATTTATTTGGTTCAGATGAAGAGAATAATTGAAGAAAACATGTTAAACACTGCAGAAAACATTTCAAAATAATAATTTAAAAAACCCCACAAAAACTCAAAGAAAACAAAATTTAGATTTTGACAAGCTGCACACAAAAGCATCCTTTTGTGCAAGGAGCAGGAATCCCCATACTCTAGTGTGACAGATGTTCTTGGTAAAACAAAGTATAAAAACTTTCAAGTTACCTTTAGCTCTCGGTAACACCATTAATAGTAGCTGCAAGGTGCTGCCCTCAATTCCATCACTTTGGTATTTTTCATATGAATTCACTAATTACCCACTGTGGGAATAACTCTGCTGCTTGATTCACAAGCTTATGCGGCCTGTGAAAATGTTGCAATGGCTGGTGAGTGCCTTGGAAATTAAATTTCTTAGTATAATACAAATGTCTGAGTCTGTGTGTGAAGCCATACAGCTAAGAAGTCTAAAATGAATACTGGCTTCTTTAACACTTTCTCACCTGCCTACATGAAGTTAAATATGTCAGGAAGAGAGGTAAAAATACATATGCTGTTTCATGTTTCCTTCCCCAGCTGTAAAATGTGTGGTTTTGGGCACCTGGGAAGATGTCTGATTACTTTATGCTCTCATCAAGAACACTCTATAAAAAGAGATGTGATTGTGCCAACTGAGATGATGTGAATGTGTGGTTGAAAGGAGCTTCAGGAGACAGGGACAGAGTTGGGGGTCCTTCATTGTGGTTGAAGCAGCAAGCAAAGTGAAAGACCAGGACTCAGAGAAGACTGAATGCTTTCTGTTTACTCAGAGTTTATACTGATCTGATTTTCCAACTGGAAAAGGCCAGGGTGTGATCTGAAGCACTGTCATATAAGCAGCAATGTTGCTTAAGTGCTATTGCCCTGCCTGGCATGGCTTGATCTCGGCCATCCAGCACACTCTCAAGCAACATTTCAAGGATACTGTTGGTTCAAATACTGTGCTCCTAATATAATAAATGGATGAGGTTCCTCTTTTCAAGAGGCAAGAAAAAAGTTTATTTACCACATAGAAGACTAAGATGACCTAGCTGACTGATGAAGGCCTAACCACACCATCAGCTCCTGGGGAATGCTCCTGGGGAATTGCTAATTACCAAAGATGGAAGAGTAAGTTCTCTTGTAGCTCATATATTCAAAAGTCTCCAGTTGTGACATATGTGACAACACATATGGCCCTAAAATTTCTGATTACAGCAACATTAGACCTTTTTGCATTTTTAAAAATTTGTATTTGGGATTATTAATGGAAATCTTTATTAGATGCTATAATTAGTCTGGAAAATTGCACAGTTTGCTCTAGACCCATGTGTTGTGTCCAGTTGCCAGAGGGACACTGAAATTGTTTTGGTATTTCTTGTATCATAGCAGAGAATATGTTGGTAGGCATTTGGGAAGGGTGTTTCTGCCACAGGTTTCTGGTTTAGAAGTTCCCATTACAGCCATCTAAGTTCCTGCAGCCTCACAGCCTGAAATGCCATACATGACATGCTTTGCTTTTGTCAGAACCTGAGTGCACCAGTGCCCGGCCCTGACCAACCTCACCTGGGGCCTCTACCCAGGTGCACCCATGGGCCAAAGAGCCTCTTTCAGCATTTCTCAGCCTGGGGCTGCAGTCCCTGCCCCACTGCAACTGCAGAAGTCCTGGTCTCAGCTGTGCTTTGTCAGAAACTTGAATAGTCATCCAGATTTTTGGTCATGCTTAGCTGCCACCCTTGGGGCTTTCTTGTTTCACCTTGGGGACTGTGGGATGGAGCCCTGGAAGGTGAGACCTGTGTCTTGTTTTTCATGTTTCCATGGTTGGTCTTCAGGTGCCTGTCCCTTAATGAGCAGAAAACCATTATCCTGATAATTTACCGTTGTATGCTTATAGATCACAATATAGAGTGAATTTTCCTTGCAGTTATTGCAGCATAAATCAAGACTGATATAAAAAAAATTATGTGATCTTCACCTCTTTAAAATCACTATGTGCTCTTATGTGGAGTCCCAAATGTCCAATTTTTTATTGCTTGTGTAACTTTCTTGTCTAGTTACCACAGAACCTATTTCTCCCTTGATACAAACACCTGAATCAGAAGATATACATTATATTTTATTAAGTAACCTTTAAAGGCTTTGAATTCTTTCATGTTGCATGGTGCAGAGAAATAGAAAGGGAGGAAAAATGAATTTTTTTGTTTCTTTTGGCATAAGATTCAAAAGCTGAATAGAATTTCGAATCTTGCCTACAGGAGGTAAGCTGGTTGAGGAGTTTTTTGGCCAAGTTGAGAAATTGTAGGAGGGAGTGAGGAGACCTCACAGGGTTAGGGAACATGAAAGAGTGCTTAACAAGATGACCAGCACAATCCTGCAGACACAAGCCCAAGTCAGTCTCCCAGCAGTGACACTTCTATACCAGTAACTCCCTTGCACAATTAATCTTTACAGGTCCCTTCCAACCTGAACTATTTTATGATTCTGTGATCATGAGGAAAAAAAAACAACTGCCTTTAACAAAGCAACCATGACTGGATTGTATCTGTCTAGCATTTTAGCACTTTATTTCATGGGGAGGGTTTAGACTAGATAGTAGGAAATTGGTCTTTTCATGGAATCAGTTGTAAAGCAATGGAACACATTGGCAAAGTCATGATCCCTGGTAGTGCTGAAAAGCCATGTGAATATGGCACCAAAGGACACGATTTAGAAATTAACATGGTGATTGTGCTATCTTGAAGGCAGGTGATCTTAAAGGTCTTTTCTAAACTTAGCAACTCTATAATTCTCTGGTACTTCATTTGATACTAACCACCTGCTACTCCTAAATTTTAAAGGCTTGTTGTATTGAATACAGGTAAGCTGCTTTGTGTGCATAGAAAAACTGATCATACCACTTGTGAATCCCATACCACTTTGTAAATCCCAAATTCCACTAAAGATATTTGATAGGCTTATTAGTGATCAAATGGATAATATTTAGCAGTATTTCATAGCAACTGTCTCAAACTTTACCATTATATAGGTACTTACCTTCTATATAACAAGAATATTTTCTGTACACAATTCTTATTTGCATTGTTTGAGATAGGTAATAACCCTAAAACTCCAAGTTACCTGATTTAAAATGTGAAAGCATGTATCCATTCCTCCCAATATAGTAGAATAAATGCATTCTTTCTACACCTTTGAAAATGTCTCCAGCTGTTTCCTCTTCCACTGTACTTTTACATTTTAATGAGCCATTAAAACAAATGGGCCATTAGAGCAACTCTACAGACAGGTGAATTGGTCTGTTCCAAATAAGTACATTAGAGAATTTGCTTGTTTTTCTTTTTTTTCTTTTTCTGATTGCCATTCTTTATAAAAGGTTAAAAAGGTCTTCTTCAGTTATTGATGGAAGTTTACTGTGGGAAAGGCAACTAGCTCATTTGATGTTTTTCAGCTCTCAGGAGCTCTTTGCCTTCTGGTCGACTTCACATCTCTCTGTTGGAATGCCAGATACTAGCAAGCAGTCACTGCTTCTAATCCCTGTTCTAGGCATAGTTTGCAATTCATGGGGTAGCTGTCTTCAAAAAATGGCCAGGTTACAATTAGCTATTTCAATTCTGCTGGAAATTAACTCTGTCACCATTTTGTTTCAATTAAGATACAGATTCTCAAGTGGCCTTGATTAGATTTGGTGGGTTTTTTTCAGAATTGTGTGTATGAGGCTGAGATTTGTATGACTGCTCCTTCAGTATAACAGAAGTATTCTCAAGAGCCACCTGAAGTTACTTGTCTCCTGAAGAAGATGTGGGGTAGATCAGCAATGTAAACTATAGGGCACCTCATTAGAGGCTGGAACTTGCTGGAGAAACCAATGCAAAGTATCCTCCAACAAGAAAAGCTGTAGAAGGTTCTCTCTTCTCATATTTTGCAGCAGCAAACCGATGACTGGAAAACCACAGGCACAAACACTCACTGCCCTTTCAATCTGATACTCCATGAATGTGCAGTTAGAAATAGCAGCTTCAAGGATTTAGACTGAATACTGGATGAATTGCCTAATAAGCTACCAAGCAGAGAAAATGTAGGAGTGGTATCAGTGTGCCAGCTTTCCACAACCAGATTTTACTTAGCTCAGCTTGAATTTAGTTCAAATCTTACTCCAAGTGAGAAGTCTGCTGCCTCTGTTTACGCCACACAGTAAAATCTAAGCTCACATTTTTTAAGAAGCATAAATACTTGAAATTAGCCACATAAGAAGGAAAAGATATTTCCATCCTGCATATCAGAAAAATTGTGCAAAAATGAAAAAATGAAGTGACATGCGTTTCCAATGCAGTTAGAAAACAATGAAAATGAAAAATATGAAAATATGGCAATAAAATAACATGAGGTTTTTAGTTTTTCAGTCTGAAACATGACGCACAATGTGTGTGAGGAAAAAGAAGTTTAACAATTTAAATGTGTTTTTCTTTCACCAATTGAGTTATAAACAATGTTGAATAGGATTAGCTAAGAATTAACTAATTCTACTCAAATTATAACTTTATTGTGCAAATGGTGTATTTTCCTATCCTTTTTCTTCCTTTAATTATATTTTTCTTTTTTTTTCCTTTTTATTACTTTTAAAGGCCTGCTATTAAACTGGGGTTTTTTTCTGCAGGTTTTAATTTCCTGATGTTCATAAGTTTGCTAAAATAATGAGACTATCTATAAGTGAGAATAAACACAGCAAAAACTAGACACTGCCTGCATTTGCTTTTCGTTTTTCCTATGTTTCATGTATATTTTAAGTATATATTAATAAAACATACATTTATGTAGAATATATGCACATATAATTTATATATATTATATATAAATCCTTTTCAAGCCAAATAATTCTTATGGCAAAACATTACAAATGTGATCAGAATTGAATTGATGATTCAACTAATTAGGGAACAAATACCAGTTGAAAATACATTTCTCAGTTTATGATTTACTTCTAATAAAGTAAAAAATTGAAGGAAAGGCCCATCCCTTTTTACCAGCTGGAATGGTTGGCTGACAGCTCAGCTGTGAGTTTTCCAGGCGCAAAGACTCAAGGGAATCTGAAAAGTTACTCTCACAAATGGGATTTGGATGTCAGTTCCTCAAGAGTTTTCCCACTGGAAACCTTTTATGAATCACATATTTATGCATAAATTCTGAGTTTAGCTTTTTTTTTTGAAGAAGAAGAATACTATCAGTTGTTCAGCCTCTAATTCTCAGAAGTCTCAAAAGGATTTTTGCATTCGTCAGGACTTGCTAGACTTATTCTGAAGACTCCTAGAATTAGTATTATTTTAAAATTTGGCAAAATTGCCTTGATTTTTAAAAAACGGACATATCAAGGAGTCTCTTCTCTGTGGAAAATATTTTGATTAGATATTTCTCAATTACCCTTGCCAATAATAGAAGAGTGATTATTTTTTTCAATAAATTATTTAAATTGATGATTTCAATTATTTCATCACCCCTCTAGGAAGTAATTTTGGACCTTATCATGTATCCTTTTGCCTCTGATCAACATCTCTGCAGTTCTAATTGATTCTTGGCTTTGATCTTAAAAGGCACATTGGTTCAATAATTGATTTGCTCTTTGTGTGTACTCTCTAAATATCTATCTGGCCTTGGATGAATTTTGATAAGCATTTAAAAGAACAAAGTTTACTTGAAAAGAAGATTCTGGAATTAAAACTTCCATACCGAAAGATAAGGAAAATTGAATTTTTAATGTATTCAAACTGGGTGTAAGGATAAGTTTCATATTAAAAAAATCTGAGAGAAATAGTAGCCAGGATAGATATTTAGTACCAAATAATTTTAGTACTTCTAATTTCAGTCATGGTAAACAAGGGCTGTATATTTTCCAGCTGATCATAATATATGTA
>PYHW01009827.1:80785-96358 GCA_013186435.1 Turdus rufiventris | reverse complement strand
CCGGACTATAAGGCGCACTTCCGGGTTTGGGGAAAAATTTTAGTCAAAAGGGTGCGCCTTATAGTCGTGAAATTACTGTATTTTGATAGAAGTGATAGCTTAGTTTTGATAACAAGGTAAAGAAAAAGAGCTGGAAGATATTTTTTGCTTTTCTGAGTATTGGGAAATATATTAAAAATCAATGTAAGCAAAAAGGAGGAATTCAGACTTTTAATTCGAGGGAGTTTATTATATTATAAGTGTTTTATTATTACACAGAAGAAAACTTCATTGTACTAATAGTTGTATTTCCTCTTGACCTCAAGAAGATGATGGTTTATTGTGTAAGAGAATATTAAATTAATAGGAAGGAGAAAAAAAAAAATAAATTAACCAGAATTACTCAAGAGAGACTATTATAAAGTGCTTGAAAATGAACCATATGAGTCAGGCATGCCTGCATTCTGTTCTTGCTTCTTCTTCGACAACTGGATTCCAATAGTCAGAAAATACAAAACAGGCAACTTCATGGACATATATATATATGTATGTATGTGTGTGTGTGTGTGTGTATAATTACAAATTATAAATATATTTTGTGTTTATAAATGTACATTAAATAATACAATCATAGGTCATCTTAAGTTGGAAAGGACCATAAGGGACACCCAGTCCTGCTCCCTGCTCCTTGCAGGACAACCTGAAAACAAATTAAGAGAGTCATCCAGATACTGCTTGAACTTTGACAGGCTCGGTGCCATGACCACTTCTCAGGGGAGTCTGTTCCAGTGACAGAAACCCTCTCTCACTGAACAGTGATCACTCCTAATGTCCACTCTGAGCTTCCCCTGATGCAGCTTCATTGCATTTCCTTCTGTCCTATCACTGGTCATCAGAGAGAGGAGATCAGAACCTTCCTCTCCACTGTCCCCCATTCAGGAATTTGTAACCTGTGATGAGGTCACTCCTGTGTTGAAGTCACTTTGCTAAGCTGAACAAGCCAAGTCACCTCAGACACTACTCTGAAGTCCTGACCTTGAAATCTTTCATCATCTTGGTCATCCTTCTCTGGACACACTCTGATAATTTGATATCCGTCTTTCACTGGGACACTCAAAATTGCACACAGTACTAGTGCCTGAGACTGCAGCAGTGTGGAGTGGGAGAATCCTAAGTCACAGCTAGCCCACCCAGATGCCAGGTGACACTGCCAAATAACATTCAACTTGCCATCAACCACTGCTCTGCAGTTTCTCATCCCCCAGATTTCATGCAGAGCCAACATTATGCTATCTTCAGTGGAGAATCTGGCACTTGCTTTTATTATATTTCGTTGTGATTGGTGATTTCCCAGCTCTCTAGTCGATTCAGATCTCTCTGTAAAGTCTCTCTAGGGAGTCTACAGCTCCTCCTAATTTAGTATCACTGGCAAACTTACTAAAAAGGCATTCCACTCCTGCATAAAGACAATTGAAAAAAAATTTAAATTACTGCCCCTAAAATTGAACCCTGGAGAAACCCATTAGTGACTGGCTGCCAACTCGATGTACTCCCATTTCATTTGCTATAGCTCTTTTTTAGCCTGGTCCTTCAGTCATTTGCTCAATCAGTATATTATGGACTTGTCTAGGTGTATGCTAATCATTTTGTCTAGAAGAATACAAAGAGTTACTGGAGGTTTCCAGCAAACACAGAGTTTTTTAAAAATATATATAAAAAAATATATAAATACATACACAAAGATTTACTGGGAATCTCCTCTTAATAATTAGATTTTTCAGCTTATTTTATGTATTTGTGATAGTTTTTTTGCTACTTATGGTTATTTTCAGTTATAAGCAGAGATAAGTTTGCACTCAACCAGTCCCCTCATATTTTCCCATGTAAACTAATGAAAATTTTGACCAGAAGAGGAGAAATCCATTTTGGGATGGCTTCGGGGTTTGCCCAGCACTGAGATTAAAATGAAAACTCCAAAATTCTTTTCTTTACACTTTGTGTGTAGTCCATCTGTTAAGACTTTTCTTATTGAAAAACTATGGTTTCCATCTGGATCTCTCTGTAACTGTTCTGGGTAAGTTAAAGCAGGCAGCAGTTTAGCCTAGTAAGTGTCCTAGAACTGACAAAATGGCCTTGGTCCCATTGACTGTTCTGTCCAGCAGAGCCTCATAAAGCCAGATTTATTGCTGAGGGAGGTGTTGGACAGACACAGTGAACAGTAGGTAATTCTGGGGCCACAGCCAGCAGGACTAATTGTGTCTCCCAGCTCAAACTGCCCCAGGAGCCACTGAACTCTAGCTCTTCATCCCTTCTGCTGATCCCTGGAGCAATGCACTTAAAAAATGCCATTGCTGCTGAAAATTTATGCTAGCTCTGATTCTCTCTTCTATGACAGGATAATGTAGCAAGGGATTCAGAAATGTATCCCCTAAAAATAGTGTCCTAATTAAATTTACATGAAATATTTTGGCTTGTCTGAACAATGTTGTTGGATAGAAGGGAAGTGTGGACAAACTTTAATCTAACAGAAAGAAAAATCTTCTCTGATGCAATCGCTTCATGAAAGTTAAGAAGAAGAGTGAATCATTCCTACTTTGTGTACTTTCAGTGTTACTCTTTGTCTCAGTATCTTGTGACTGATAGGAATTTGCTGGGTAAAGTGATGCACTGAATTTTCCAGCATTAGGCCCATAGTATTGATCCAGTCCTTCAAAGTTAATGGGGTAACTATTGACAAATTAACTGCAGTGACATTTGTCTTAGATTCATCTGAATAGACTTTGAGTCGTAAGAACATGTATCATGTACCATATTATCATATAACTGAATTATTTTATTGACTTTAGGATTATCCTAGTTCAAATACCAAAACAATCTTTAGTATATTGTATGTCTGTTTATCATTATGTTAGTTCAGGAACTGGATAAACGATTTCAGGATTTTGGTAGGTTATATGCTATTGAAATTTAAGCTTAATTGCGGTGTTAGTACTTATACTATGCCTCCAAGTAATCTGGATGGCCAGAATGTGGGTTGTGAATGAACGCATAAGACTCAGAATGTCTCTGCAGTGCATACATAATGGATATGCCATGCATGTTTTATATTGAATCATAGAATCCATTAGGTTGGACACAACCTCTAAGACCATAGAATCCAACCTCTAACCCAACACTACCAAGTACACCACCAAACCATGTTCCTACGTGACTCATCTTTGTGTCTGTCAAATATCTCCAGGTAATTCAGCCACTTCCCTGGCTAGCCTGCTTCAGTGATGGACAGCCCGTTTGGTGAAGTCTTCACAATATCCAATCTCAACTTCTCCTGAAACAACTGAAGGCTGGCTTGTCTTGTCCTCATCCTTTGCTCCCCAGTGCAATAAATAGAGGATGGAAATTTTCTATAACAATCCTTCTGTTGCAAATATATTTAAATAAACTGGTTTTATTGGGTTTTGTAGTGTTTTTGGTATTGTTTTGAATATTTTTTTTCTGTAGTCGAAATTATTAAGTTCCTGTTGGTCTTTGGTCCTTCTGATCTTCTCCCTACAGAATCTCATGACATCTTTGTAGTCCTCCTGAGTGGCTTTCCCCTTCTTCCAATGGTCATAAACTCTCCTGTTTTCCTCCTGAGTTTCAGGCAAAGCTCTCAGCTGGACTTCTTCTTCGATGTTTCATCTTTCAACACATGAGGAGGATTGTCTGCTTCTGAACATTTAAGATTTTATTTTAAAATTTCTAGCCTTTCTGGAGTTCTTTGCCCCTTCAGGACTGGCTCCCAAGGGACTCTCTCAGCTGGGGTCCTAAACAGGCTGAAGATCACACTCCAGGAGTACACATTAGCAGTTATCCTTATTCTCCTCCTTGCTTCGCAAATAATTGAAAACTATCATTTCATGATCTCTGTGGCCTCCAGTCACCCACAAATTCTCTGTTTGCACACAGCAGATCCATATTAGGAAAATCCTTTCTGTACAGATGTTGTGTCAGGTCTGTACAGGTTGAGAGGATTTGTGTGGAGTTTCAACATATCAGTTTGCTAGATTCCAATCAGATTTTGAACATCTTTGCCAAAATACTCAAATTTCTCTCTTTTCAACGTGAAGAGAAAATGGCCAGCAGGAGTAAAGAGTAAACAAACCCAAATCTCATTATCACATGGGTTGTGATCCTGTTCTATTTGGGACTTTCTAAATGCAATACCTGGGAGAGAAACTTCAACCCGTATTTCTTGCACTGTATTTGAGGATACATTAGCATCTTTCATTTTGATGTGTTGTACTTCAGTGGAGTTTTGTCCACACGTTTTACTTTTTAAGATATCAAAGCATGCTTTAAATTTGAAGTTACTGAAACTTAAGGCACTTTGACAGCTTGAAGGTTGAGCTTATATGTAGGGAAAAAAATAAAGCTGCTTTTCACCTTCTCATGTTTAACACCATAGCTTGCTTAAAAACATACTGCCACTGAGAATTGTTCTCAAGCAGTCTTTGTTCTGTCAAAGCTTAGCATGAGAAAGTTGGTATAAAGAATATTCTTCTACCTTGGAATATTTTTTGAAAAAAGATTGTGTGCCTGTATCAACCTCACTATAATCTCAAAGCACATTAAAGGCCTTTTATGATTGCTGATAGAATATCTCAATGAGAACAGGTTATTGGATTGCTTATAATTGTATATTCTTATGTGCATTGGTATAATATATTTTGATAAGGCACTTCATGATGTCTGAAGCTTCTTTTTTTAAGATGCAGTAAATCTTACTTTCCAAAGAGAACTTAGGCTATTTGGTTTAAAGCAAGAAGTCATTAAGAGTGACAACGTATGCTGTATCTATAAGAAAGTAAGAACTATCCTGTGTGAATTTAAAACTAAGTCAGTGAAGAGCATTTCTCTTCTCAGCATATCACTGACTTCATATGACCCATTTATTCTGGCTACCACAAACATAACTAAAATGAGGTGGGGCAAAATTAAAATTCATTTGCCTTCAATAATATAGGATATAAGCTTAATTGCTGTCAGATTGTTGCATATATAGCAACTGAGAAGCAGAATCCCCCTGATTAGAAAAGTCACAGAATGGGTATTTTGATTTTATTACTGTAAACTTAATTATTTTTTCTATAAATACTCATGGGTTTCATCCACTATAAATAAACCTATTTTTCAACATCATTTTACTGCTAGATAGCAACTAAAACATGGTCTCGCCAACTCCTTTGACTTTACCATGCATTTTGTTGCATTTGACTTTTTTTCCTAAAGCCTCAGCTCCTGAAGATATAAGATTGCTGAGCAACTTTAGCTTTCATTATGAAAAATGTGAACACTTAGATTTCAGAGCTGTAGAGGAAAAACTTGAAAATGAGAAGACTAAGGCTTATAAACCATCCAGTCTAACAAAAAAAAAAAAAATCTAAAATACATTATTTTTTTTAAATCTCATTTAAATGAGCCTCATTACTTCAGGTTGGAGTGGAAGCAGAGGAAAAAAGGAAGTATGGTTTTGAATAAGAGTAAGAGGTTTTGGTAAGAGGTTTATAACACTGAAAATAAAGACCCAATTTTAAAATACAGTTTCATACTCGACTTTCTTCCCTGATGTTTCTGATACATTGCTAATATACTCACTGTTTTTGAAGTGATCTCCAACAGCAAAAAATATCTGGGCAAAAGTATAATGGATTTTTGATCACAGAAAGCCTTTAGCTGCTGAAGAATTGCTCTCTAAAATATTCTTAATGCCTTATACACAATTTAAGAGCTTTCTGCATAAAATCTTTCTGCTTTCTGCATAAGAAAGCACTGGTCAGGATTTAGCTGGAGCACTGTGTCCAGTTCTGGGCTCCTCAGTACAAGAGAGACATGGAGCTCCTGTGCAGGTCCAGTAGAGGTCAAAGATGATGTGGGAACAGGAGCGCCTCATTTATAGGAAAAGGCTGAGGGAGCTGGGTCTGTTTAGCCTTGAGAAGAGATGTCTGGGAGGGGACCACATCAATAAGTATCTGAAAAGAGGGTGTCTAGAGAATGGAACCAGGCTTTTCTCAGTAGTGCTGAGTAACAGAAGAGGCAATGGCAGAAATTGGAACACAGAATGTTCCACTTGAACAGGAGGAAGAACATCTTTACTGTCAGGGTGACTGAGCTGATTGCCCAGAAAGATTGTGGGGTTTTCTTCTCTGGAGAGATCCAAAAGTTGTCTGGACACAATCGTGGGTAACAGGCTTGAACATGGAGGTTGGACTAGATGACCTCCATTGGTCCTTCCAACCATTCTCTGAGTCTCTGAAAATCTCTGTGCTTGAGATCTAAAGCAGAAACACTGGCCTTTTTCATTACACCTATTGTAAAATGAAAGTCTACACTGGAGCACAAGAATGGTCACAGCACATTGAGTAACCAGGGATAAAATTTACTTACCTTGGTTGTTCATATTAAATGCAATGTTCACGACAGCCCCAAATTTTCCCACAGTGAGTTCAGACCTTACTATTTACTGAAATTCTAGTCCTGAAAAGTGGGAAGCAGTGGCACTGAGGATGCTCAGTTACATTGGTTGGTACTTCGCATTTTAAGCAGTAAGGATCTTCAAGGTAAACTTTTCCATTACTTGTCATTTCTCCAAGCTGGAACTTTCAACTTTTGATTAGACAGGGCCATTCTGGAATGATTTTATATTCAGTATCTCTTTCTTCTCTGGTTTATTACTCTCATCTGCCAGCAGGTGCTCTGTGACAATCTAGTCTTGAAGATGAAGAGTATCTGTGTTCGAAATGAAGCCAAGTGTAGCATTACATTTTATGTACTGTTTGCCAGCAATAGACTCATGAAAACAGAGAAGTCACTATTAAAAAATTTAAAAAACCCCAACAGCCAGAAGTTTTTTAATACTTTCAGAAGATTCTTACAAATCAAAAAATTTTTAATATGTTCATTTTCATGAAAAAACAGCCACAAAACCCTGGAAGAGCCAAACAATAAAGCAGCACACTGAAAGGAAGAGGAAACAGTACTCTGTCAAAAACCTGGCCTGACACAGGTCTGGGGTGTTCTTTTTTCGGATCATGTTAAGAGGTGTTCCAGTGCCTTGCCCAATTGCTTATTTTCAGTCTGATTCAGTACTCTGGCCATTAATTAGTACTGTAAAAATATAGATAAAACACTCTGACTATTTTAGTACAATTTTCATCATAGATATTATTCGCCTTGTTTGATTTATTCCATTTCAGAATACTACAGTGATCCTGCAAATTAATTGTGAATAATGGCTGCCTAATTTCTTGGATGACTTCTCACTATGCATTTGCTATACTCTAGCCCCCCCATTGAAGGTAGTGATCAAATTGATAAGAAGATGAGCAATAAATTTTGGTGTAGTTTCTAAAATCACAAAACTTTTAATGAAATTGAGCCAAATCTGTCAGACCAGAGAGGCAATGCTGCATACTTGCAGGGTTCAGTGTGTATTGCCAGGAGGTGCACAGACAAAGTAGCACATACAACACTGACTTTCATATGTGACTAGAGAATCACAGGGTGTTTTGGGTTTGAAAAGGCCTCTAAAGATCACCTTGGTCCAACCTCTCTGCCATGGACAATGACATATTTCACTGGATTAGATTTCTTAAAACCTTGTCCAACCTAATCTTGAACACTTCTTATGATGGGGCATCCCCAGTTTCTCTGGGCAACCTGTCCCAGTGCCTCAACACTCTCATAGTAAAGAATTTCTTCTTACATGTAATCTAAATCTTTGTTTAACACCACTGCCTCTTGTCCTAGAGGCCTTGGTAAAAAGTTTCTCTCCATCATTCTTGTCAGTCTTCTTTTAAGTATTGAAAGGCCACAAGCCCTGATCTTTCAGACTTTCCTCATAAGAGAGGTGTTTCACCCCTCTGATCATCTTCATTACCCTACTCTGGGCTTGCTCCAGTAGGTCCCTGCTGTTGTTGTGATGAGGATGCCAGAGCTGGATGCCATACTCCAAATGGGGTCTTGTGAGAGAAAAGAGAGGGAGAATCACCTCCTTCACACTGATGGCCATGCCTCTTTTTGCACAGCCCGGGGTACATTGGCTGCAACAAACCAGATTCAAGAACTGAAAATTTGCCCAGAATTATAAACAGGAAAAGGAATGAGATAAAAAATTAATCTTTGATCATTTGTCTCCTTGTATAATGTTTCAGTTGCCTCCTGTCTGTATACCATGTGCTAGTTAATCAGTTAGTTTAGTAATCTGAAACAATTTAGAAAGCTTTGATGCATTCACACCAAAAAGGAAATTATTTACCCTAAAAATCTTTGATCAGTAGTTTCACCTTGATTGGAGGAGCTTATCTTTGTTTTGCTTGAACATTAGTTTTCTTTAATTTTCTTGTGGATTATCTTAAAATTTAGCATACCTTAGCATTTAGATGGCCAGAGCTGTATAACATTTCTCTTTGGGAAAGACATTTTGTATGGGAAAGCTTACTAAATGCCTTATTATATATACTGATGGATGAATCTAAATAAACTGTAGCAATATAGTCAAGGCATACATTGCTTATTTAAGTGAAAAACAAACTCACAGGGAAAATGGCTTTACTTGCTTCTTGCTGAGAAGGCTTATGATTGATGCACTGAATATGGGCAGCTGTGGAGAAAAGCACAGCATTTCGCCAGAAATTTTGTCAAAATCTGTCATATGAGAACTCAGGGATGAAAAGCAATTTCTGATGTTTTCAGATCTAAATGCAGGGTACCTTAGTTCTATCTTAGCTATGTTAAAATAAAATAATTATAAATGTGTGTGTGTGTGTAGAGAGAGGATATATCCAGACACTAAAGTCTGAAAACTGTTGTGGAGGTGGGAGAGAAATTCTGCTCTTGAATTCAGGCCCATGCTCTATGTCTTATGGTGAGAGCCTAAGGGCATTTGCACATTTTCCAGTCAGGATCACCTTTCCAGAAAATCCCTAAAGAATCTGCTTAATCTCTGAGGAATTTCACTTTCTCCACACAAAAGATTCTGTGCATTCAAGTAATGCTATTCTATGTGTGCAAAAAGTTCCTTGCTGTTTGCAACTCCATGGGGCCCACCCAGTTTTGTGCACCCTACCTCCTGCATGGAGGGGTAATTGCCTGCTTCCTTTTGTGACTTTCTTCACTGCTGTTTAGGGGGCCAGACTGGAAAGGTACTAGCTGCAAGTTCAGAGTGGCAAGTCTGCCATGTTTTCACTCTGATGTCGGGAGGGGGCCTCCATTCTGGAAATTCTCCCAGGGATAACTCCCTTACTGATCCAATAAAATGTTATTATTGGCTTCTGGTTTGTCTCTGTATACCAGCAATGCAGCTAAATCTTTCCAAAAAACCTAGCTGTGTTGAGGTAACCTAGGAAATAGAGAATTGTTAAAGTAGTAATAGCAATGTGCTGAGATATAGGAGGGGGTTGGAAGACATATAACGTTTTTCCCCTGAGGTGTTTCAGATGACTGATTGAAAGAATTGCAGAATTGGAGCTACAACGACTTCACCTCTGTTGTTCATCAAACATAATATTGTAAGGCACAAAGCCTAAATTGTATTATTTTAGTAATTTTTCTTTTATTCTTTACTATCTGTACTGTGTTAGCACTTGACAGTCACGAAACACAGACTTGGGAGCTGCTGGAAGGCAAAGGCACTGTGGAAAAGAAACAGCAGGGGACTCCTCCTCTATGAGAGTGCAAGGAGTACAACAGTTTGGCAATATATTCTTCATGAAGCTTCACATTCACACAGTAAGCATTTGTTGATTTAGTAGAAGACGGAGGATAACTGCTAAGGAACTCAGGCGCATATTGTCTTGCTGATTGAGGTAACGTTTTAGGGAAAATCTCTGTCAGAAACTAACCCACTAACTTCCTGAAATTAAGTCAATATTACAGTCTCAAGAGCATGGGATATTCTAAGGAAACTTCCTTCCTAAAGCAGAAAAATCATCAGATTTCACACCATGGAAAATGACAGATAACCATAACGAGCAAACATCTAAAATTTTTTGAAAGTAATTTCTGTGTTGGAATGTTCAAAAGATAGGTGGCATGGCAACTGTGCTCATGGTTTTCCTTCAGGAGATTTTTTCATGTTCCTCCACCAACCAATCAGCACTTTTCAAGATGATGAATAAGCTAAGTCTGAAATAAATCTAAAATGAGTGTAAATGAGCAAAAACAATGGTTTCCATATTTTACTGTAAAACCACAAATATCATCATTCTTGTGAGAAAATTTCTATTAATTTTCCACAGCTTAGAAAGCCACACTGTTCAGAAAATGAACTGAGATTTAATCTGACACTTTCAATTATTTTCTATGTAATTAAACTTAAATAAACAGTTATGAATGAATCATATTACTACTTCAGTATATATATTGAAGTAGTAATATGATTCATGCATAACTGTTTATTATATATTTTTAATGATGGACACAGTATATTTTCAACAAATTAACATAACAAGGATTAAGATTATAACAACATATAAATAATAAACATGATGTTCATCAAAAATAATTTCTTTCCAGGAAATGGTGGATAAAGTAGCGATGTTACAATTTCTCCATACTGGGATTGCTTTTTATGCTGAATACAGATATCCTGAAGATAAATTGAAGAAATAATGCTCTGAAATAGAAATGTCGGAAGAAAGTTATAAAGGAATAAAGTAGCAATAAAAATATTTTATTCTTGTTCACAACTGAAAATGTAACCTGCAGTGGAACACTGTAGTATGATTTCAGCTGGAACACTAAATGAATAAACAATAAAGAAAACTTTTCCCTACCAGTAAATTCTTTGAAATGCTACCTCTAACACAAGCATAGGATTAAGAATCCAGAGCCTGGAGTCAAGTGATGCATGTTGTAATAAACCTGTAAAAAATTTTCCTTCTTCAGGAATGGAAAAAAAAAAAAATTATATATACACATATATATAAAACTTTAAAAGCCAGTAAAATATACATGAGAAATATATGTAGTGAGTGAAAATTCTTTATGCAGGGAATGAAAATTCAGAGCGGACTGGTAGAAAAGTTTGATAATGAAGAGAAAACTTATACTTTCAGTCTGCTAGAGGTTTATGCAGTTTTACGTTAAGCATTAGTGTTTTGGCTGGGTCACGGGGAGGAGGAAAAGCATTGTCTCTGCCATTTCTGTCTCATTGTTCATCTTCCCTTGGGGAAAGTAGTCCAAATGAGAAGCAATTCTGTGGCTTCCTTGCTACTACTGATTCTCAGCACTGCATATAATGCTTTGTTGTAAAAGAAATAACAGCTAATTACAAATCTGGGTTTTGGCACCAGATTTAGTATTCGGTATTTATCAGTCCTCAGTCAGAGAGAAAAGTATATATTACAAAGCTTGCAAAATTGAGGCACAGTGCTGCTTTTTAGGGCCCAGACCAGATATTAAAAATGGATATTTCCCTATGGCAGCAACTACATCAGAGCAGGAAGTACAACTACTGGAAATTGAAGGCTGGTGCAAATTCACTGTCTGAAACAGGAGTACCTTATTCCATTTCAGGTTCATCCCAAGATGATGAGAAGTTAATTTACTGAGGCCTCAAGCCAGACCTGCATGCCAAGGACTCTTAGAAAAATGAGCCCCAGTCCTAGACCTACAGTGATATTATGGATTTCAAAGCTGGTCCCAATGACCAGTGAGCAGTGAGTCAGCATATTGATTGCTTTTTTGACAAGACAATTCTTGCCAGGAATCTGATCTACTGGCAGGCTAGGATTACAGCCATCACATTACCATTCTAGAGACTGACCACCTAATGGTGGATTTTGGAAGCTTTCAAAGCCTTCAAATGGAAAGTCTGAAAAAGCGAAAAACTAATCAAACTGTCTTGGTGAACTAGTCTGATAGTTCATTTAAGAACAAAACAGGAATGCTGAAGCAGTTTTTCTCTCTAGGATGACTCTGACAGAGAAATTTGTCTTAGAACAAACAGTCAATCTGATTTTTTTTTTTGTAAGTATCTCTGATTTCCTTAACAAGAGCAACTCTTAAGTTTAAGGATAGCCTAAAGAGCAGAAAGCTGAGCACAAAGCTGTTCCTCACTAAAGCAGTTATTTTCTTGTATACATTTAGAATTGATAGATGTCATTAACTCACAATAAGGCAACTAAAGGTTTTGAGTATAATTTGCAGGGCCAAAAACATATGGCATCCAAAGGGACAGGCTTTTACCTTGCACTTGAGAAGGAAGTCTCATTTGTGGCATACAGCATAAATAGAGTCTGCTATTGTCTCCTTAGGGTTGTGTGGTGCTTAACCTAATCTTGTACCACTGCAAAAGAAAAACACAATTAAAATTACAGACATCTGAAAAAAAAAAAAGGCAGAGATAATACGTAGGAAAATACACTGGATCATGAACTAAGAATCACAGGGAATGGGAACAGTTCTAGCAGATATGTGGAAAGGGTGGTTGGGGTGCACAAAGCTCAAACTGACTGAAAGATCTTTAATATGCTGCAATACGTTGAGCCAGATTTGGTGCTCCACTCAGGCTGCAGCTTGAGGCAGTGCTTAAAAGTGTGGAGCTGACAGCAGATGTGATGAGTGGGTGTGTGAACAGATCTTAGAAACTTGGCTAGAGTGAGTTTAAGAGTTTTCATTTTGGAGCTACTTTGAAGGAAGGCAAATCAGACTAATGCTTGTCATTTATCTGCTGTGAAATGCTTTCTTACTGTTGTTAGCCCAGATGACCAGTTTGGAGAAGTAAATTTAGTTGGCTAAGGGAAAATGAAAAAATCTTTTCTTGTTTGTCCTTTTTTTAGCAACTTTATGGTACCTTGTCATAAGCTCAGGAGTGAGTTTTTATGGGAAAGGGGTTTGGTTGTATATTGAGCTTTCATTTTTATTTGAACCAGACACAAACTACATTTAGTGGTGTGACCTATGGTTTACTAATAATTTATGTACTATTTTAATAGAAATTTATAAAAAATGCATATTGCAGTCTTCTAAGTACATGTAAAATACTAACTTATTATGAACTTGAAATGTCACTCTTACAGTCTGTCCTGTATTATGCAGTATCATTAAAACTTAAGAAATTAATGATGTGGTCTTTCACTACTGGCTTATTTTTCCACCTGGAAATAAACAGAACATACTTAGAATCATGATAAGAAATATGAGAACAGGTCTTACTTTCTGAATGTTGCAAACAGTCATTAATAAATTTATCTTTCAGTGCTGTGTTTCACTGCTTTCATTCCAAGCTGCACTTGTGAGTTCACGTGAATACTAAAGAATTTTGTCTTTGCAATACACACAACCCTTCTCTTGTGCCATCAACAAAAAGAGAAGCAATCTGTTTTTTTTTTTCTGGTATTTTAAAACGCACCATGATATATGCCTACAAAGGCATTGCAAAATATAAATTTTGCTCTATATAGTGAGAGTACAGTTATAAAACATAGACACACTTTTAAGAAAAAAAGTCCCCATGAGTAACATTTCAGTTTCTTTGAAAATATCAGCAATATAAGCTATGTAACACGTGTGTTTAAGAACTCTTTAACTACTTTGTACTTCTTTCTGCCCTCCCTTTCTGGCCCAAGACTGACAGTTTTCCACTAATTGAGAAATACAGTAATTTCACGACTATAAGACCCATCCTTTTGACTAAAATTTTGATGGAAACACGGAAGCGCGCCTTACAATCTGGTGCACCTTATATATGGACAAAGTTTGGAAATTTGCCAACCTGGAAGTGCAAGCCGCGGGCGGTAGGGGGAGCTGGCAGCGGATACTCGGTGCAAAAATAAAGTGTGCCTTATAGTCCGGTGTGCCTTATATATGGGCAAAAGTTTGGAAATTTGCCAACACCCAGAAGTACACTTTATAATCTGGTGCCCCTTATAGTCGTGAAATTACTGCACATTCCTCTTCTCTTAGTTCTGTGTGTGCCAGTGATGGCTGCTTAGTATTGAACCCATAACAGGAATGAAAATAACTCTATCTGGAAATAAATTATCTCCACCAGCCTTTATCTTCATTGCCGCTTTTGAGTAAAGTATGTTGGTCTTTTCAAAGATAATCTGTAATATTTTCATTCTGAGGAGAAGAAAATATTGTCCAATACTATAATGGCTATTGCTGATAATAATAAATGTTGCTGCATAAATGGAGAGCTACAGAAGAGAAGGGTCTTCAGTGTTCTGAGTCAGAGTGCCCTTCATGGCTGTGTTAGGACCTGCCACTGAAGGTGAGAGCTATTGAGGCTCTGGTTAATGGATCCCTTAGACAAAACCAGTGGGTTATTTTATTTCTATGTATATGTAGGATTTATTTTAGAAAAAAGTGGTTGCAATGAAAAAGAGGTATGCAGTCGTTCTAGTTATTATCTATATAAAAATATAAACATGCCACCTAATAAAATATATAAGGAAAAGAAAGGAAGTTAGAAAGAAAGGATAAGAGTAGCTAGCAGAGAGGAAAGATATCATGTTCATCAAGTGAGGAGGTTAATTGTTTTTTATTTGATGTCCATTGGCCAAAATGGTAGTTGCAACCTCGACCTGTCAGGGTGGGGTAAGCACAGGAAACGTAGGCTTCAGTCAGTTAATCTGTGTCCAAGTTCAGGTGGGAATGCTCAGATACATCCTCTGGGAAGCAAAGGGGAGTTTTACACTCTCTGATGTAACACTGTGGATCATGTGCACCTCTCAGAGTTGCGAGGCCCAGAAATGGGTGTCTGGGGGCATTTCAGAAGTCTTTGATGGCTTAGGACACCTATGACATGACAGCTGCCTCTCACTTGAGCATATTGAGCCAGTTGTGCCCTGTGGGAAGGGATGAATGCCTTCAGGCCTATGTGTGACTATTATGAATATAAAAGTCCCGATACCTTCCTTGGGGAAGAGTCAGCTGTGTAAGGGAGGACATCTGCAAAATAAAAAGCATTGTCCTACCTAGTAGGATCTGCTCCTTGACCTTTTCACTTATCTGGCTCAAAACCTATCTTATTGGTAGATAGTGATGAGTGATAAGTGGTGAGTGGTGAGTGCTCACCCCTTCTGCACCTGGGCTGTTCATATGCTGATCAGAAAAGCCAACTTCTCAAGGGACTCATGAAAAGAACTTAAAGATCTTTTTCCTTGAAGTATAATTTTGAAATGTTTTTCGCTGACCACTTATGGGAGAAGAAGGGGACTGGAGGGGGCAAAACTCTGCTTTTCCTGTAAGGAAATCATAAAGTATTTTTCATCACTGTAGTGTTCTGGATATTTTTATACAAATTCCAGATTTTAAAAAATTCTAAATGCATGATCCAAGAATAAAGTTTGAAGGCTTCGAGCAAATGATCGTCACAAAATTCTTCAGGGAGTAAAATCCATTTCTCACTTCACTTGGCACTTCTTCTACCTTTTTCCCTCAACAGGATAGAAATGAGGAATATATTTAAAGTAAATGGAGTTATACTCTTTCAAAAGAAATAGCATTGAGTTGAAAATTGACCTTATCATTTTTAAGTTGTGTCCTGGGGTGACGTTATGGTTGCTTGTATCCCCAATCGTGTGTTTTGTTTTGTCTACCTATCTC
>PYHW01009827.1:68512-80459 GCA_013186435.1 Turdus rufiventris | reverse complement strand
TGGGGGAGGGGGAAGGAGTCTTAGGGGGTTTGTTTTGTTTCCTGGGGACTCCTCCTGGAGGTTTTTCCCTGAATTTGCCCTAAACTAGAACAAGTTGCTTCCAGACACTCAACTGTTTTCTCACGTGAAGAGCAACACCCTCTTCTCATCATACCATCCTTTCCTTCCTACCCTCTCTATCCCTTCATTGCATGGCAGCAGTTATAAAGTTGCTAAAGAAGACACTAAGAGTAGACTTCCCAGGACTGATTTGAGGAGCCCTACCGGCTATTGGCTGCTGGACTTTGAATCACTGATCACAGCCCTTTCAATGGGATACTACAGCAATCTCTCATTTATTGTCCATTTATCCAGCCAATATTGCATCAGTCTGGAGACAGACCCTACAGAAGAATAAACATATCAAAGGCCTTGCTAAATCAAGGAATACAACATGCATAACCCCTCACTCATCCAAAAAAATCAGTTGCCTGCTTGCAGAAAGCAAGGAGGTTGGTCAACCATGATTTCTTCTTGTGAAACTTATGCTATGTCTGTCACTTGTTTGCTTGTTTGTTTGTTTGTTTTAACAGGATTTGCTTCATAATCTTTCCAGGGACTGAGATGAGGCTGAGTGGCCCATAGTTTGTTAAATTCCTCTTCTTGCCTTGCTCTTCCTGAAAATGGGTGTGAGGTCTGCACTTCTTCAGTCATCAGGAACATTCCCAATTTCTAAGACCTTTCGAAGGATTTAGACAGCAGCCAGCACCCTTCAGAACCCTCAGGTACATATGGACTACTGTATGTACAAGTGGATTAAGTGGTCCCTAATTCTTCCTTTGTTATGGGCAATGTTTCAACGCTTGAAGACAGTCTTACAATGGAAAACTGAGGCACAGAAGATTTTAGGAACCTGTGGCACTCACGGACATGACCCATGAGGGTTACCCCATTTGTGGATGCAGATTGTGACCATGGGTTTCTCAGGATTCTTAGAATTTCTTTATTACAAATTTCTACAAAGTATTCCCACACCATACACTACTAACACCAGTAAATTTAGATTACAAGTCACTAGAAAGTTATCATTAGGAAAACAAGTACAGTAATTTCACGACCACAAGGTGCGCCGGACTATAAGGCGCACCTTTTTTTTGCAGCGAAGATCCATGCTGCACTGAACAAAGTAACAAATTAGTAACAGAATCCCGCAATCGTGGAGTTTAACTGGCAGGTGCTCAATTTGAAAACATTTTTCACAGATTGGTGTAGCCTTTAAACGCAGCCCCAAACGTCCTCCCCTTGTGTGGGGTCCAGCACTCCCCCCCACCCCCGGCTGGCGAGGCAGGGCTTGGGGTGGTTCGGGGCCGCCCTCGTCTTTGGGGCAGCGCAGGGTGGGACTGCCCTTGGCTTGGGGGTGGCGCAGGGTGGGGCCGCCCTTGGCTCGGGCCACCTTTAGCTCAGGGGCCGTGCGGGGCAGGACAGCCCTCGGCTCAAAGCCGCCCTCAGCTCAGGGGCAGCGCAGAGCGGGGCTGCCCACTCCCTCCCTCCCCGCATGACTTCTGCTGGCCAGGGGCTGCCCGGTCCTGCCCCCCCTCGTGGCTCGGCTCACGGCTCACACTTCCGGGTTGGCAAATTCCCAAACTTTGTACATTATATAAGGCGCACTGGACTATAAGGCACACTTCCAGGTTTGGACCAAAATTTTAGTCAAAAAGGTGTGCCTTATAGTTGTGAAATTACTGTATATACTACACGAGTAAAACAAATATATATGTGTGTATTTCAAGTAAGTTAATAATTTCAACTAGTGAAGTAAGTATATATTTATGAACCTTTTTCTGTGGGAGTACCAATATATATACATATATTATGTGAAATTTTACTGATACAACACTCACCAAACCATTCCCAGGAATGGGACAAATGGATGATGGAGAAGTCCCACTTCAAAGATGATTTGTGTTACAGAATACAAAGTCATCTGGGTATCTCCAGCAAGGGCCTGGTCTGTCCAGGAGATTGTGTGCATGGAAGCTCTTTCAGAGAAGATCCTTTTAAGTAGGAGGGAATTACCTTTGGTAGACACATACTAGTCATAGTAGGTAGGCTCTTTCTGGAATAGTTATTGCTGTCTTTGTTATCCTGCACTCATAAGGTGCCTTTGTGCTGCCAACTACCTCCCTTCAAAGGAAATTTTGACTGAGTTTATCAGGGATGAATCAGGGCTCCTGGCTGAGATTTCCTTCTTTGTTAATATGTATAGCTGATTGCCTTCCTGGTTACTCTATCAACACATCAGCCTTTCCCCTCATGTTTTTCACTGAATTCCTAGCCCCACTAAATCATGGGCTTACACTCTCCTTAATCCATGGATTCACTGGCATGCATGGTACTGTTAGTATGTGTTTTCAGTGGTTCACAAGGTGTGGTTGCTTCCCCTTCTTCCAATCAATGTCAGATTTGAATGACAATTCTCAAGAGGTGTCGTCTCACTGTTTGAGATTTCTCCACTTCCTCTTGCCTCAAAGGCCCACAGGGTCTGAACCAGATTTTGGGCTTGTTACATAAATTATTTTTGTCTGTGTAATTAAATAGAAGTCTATATAAATGTCTATGACACTGTAGCACTTATCTGAGAAAGCTATGTAATTACTTGAAAAAAAGTGACCGCAGCTAAGCTACTGCATTTCCTGCGCAGAAATGCAGCCTAAGTATGGGTGTGGGTAGAAGAACAGCTACAAGCTTAGACATAAATAATTAATCAAAGTATTTTAATTGCATTGGTTGCATGTACATCTTAAGAGCCCTGCAGATAAAATTTATTGTCTTGGATTGCTTGTAAGTAATGAATGTATTAGTCTTTTCCCTTCTGTTTCATAATTGAGCAATTCAGGCATTTAATTCTTGCTTCTAGTTAAAAGACCAATTTTAATTACAAAGTAATTGATTGAACAGTGTAAATACACTTCAGTACTAATTAATACAGATGCATTATGCGGTGCATTGTACCAATACATCTTTTGTTACTGTGTCTGTATTTTCTCATACTCAATTCACTGCCTTTTTGTTTCTTCAGGAAGCATGGTGTTAGAGTTCTAGGAAGTTGTACAGTAGCAAAATTATTAGAAAGAAATGTTTGAAGTTGTTCTAACAAGATAAGACACTGTGTTAAAAAAACCCAACCAGCCAGACAGCCAACCAAACAAGCAAACAAACAAAACCAAACACAAACCCCTGATATTTTCCATGTGTAAGTATCTTTTAAATTTCAGAGAAAAAGAAAACTAGAAGTAAAGCTGGTTTTGACTAATACATTATGTTATACTCTCCAGTATTAGCTAGTCATAACATTTTTGCTGGATGCTCTGCCCCACTTTCCTCTTGGCTGAGGACATCTTTTTAAGTTTTTTTATTCAGGCTTTAATACTTAAATAAGGATTGATATGTTTTCTCCTTGTCTTGTTTCTTCTGTGAACAAGGCTATATTTAAGATTAAATCTGACAACCAACCTCTGCCCATATTGTTGTTTGTCTACAAACTTCTCAGCATCCCTCTTCTCTAACTTTGCTGGAGATTTTTATACTCACATATGCCAATCATTATATGCTGGCCTTTATGTATGAGCAATAAAGGATGAGCAGCAATAACTGCTGCTTAAATTTCACCACTTGAATGACCATGTTTTCTCTTTCTCCCTCCAAACTTATTTTTTTCCCTTCTTCTCCCAGTCACTTGAAAGATATAAATACCACACCTATATTATTGTTACCTACTATCATTTTCATGTTTCTTCTACCAGTGAGAACAAAACCTGGTTTCCAGGTGCTCAAACAAAAGGAAAGGAATTGTATTATTAATATAAATAGCCATTATACAGAACCATCAGATTTCTTTCTCTATCTCTACAGAAATTTTTTTTGTTTACCTGGCATTTTAGCATGCCTTTGTATTTTTATCATTCTATACTGAGATATGTTAGTGTTTTGAAATTAACTTGTAGATTCAGCTTTTGAGGAAGGATTTTCTCATCTATTCATATTAAACCTGATATCTGGGATGCTACAACCCTGACACTTGCTTTTGGATACTATGATTATTAAATTACTGACCAACATGTTTTGGACACACCCTCCTAAGAAAATAGTTACCTAAGAAATCCTACATGCAGGAGTCTCACATTTTTCATACAAAGCAAGAAATGTAAGTAAATTTGAGTAGATAATAAATATTCCTGCCCATAAAAATACAAAACAAAACAGAAACAAGCAGAAAAAAACCTCAACAAACACAGAAAAACCAAATAAAAAGCCTAATTACCTTTCCTTCTTTTTTTCTGCTTTATGTATATTCAAGTGTCTGCAGACCAGAGTGTGTGAAATATGTCTGCCATATTTTTATCTGACTTAATTTCTTCTGCAGCATTATTTTGGCACCATTCTAGAAAGTTCACTGTAGAGCAGCCCAGCAAAGTGGATATGCTCTGATTTGATGTCAAGTGCTCTAACTGAAAGGACAGCAGGAAAAGATCTACTGGTGACATCTATTCTCTGTCTTGGCAACTAGATGCTGTTGCTTAACTGCAGTCTAGATTTCATTTTAAATGTGTGCCAGAGCACATTCAAAGGTCTGAGAAGGTTCTTCAGTGAAAGGGATATTCACAGAGACTTTTTATCGTAACACAAAAAAATTGACGTTTTCTCTTTCCTGCCCTCCTTAAACATACATTATTCCCAGCTCTGTCAGTAAGCATGTCTGGGATTTGCTTTTCCAGTGAAGAAAACATATGCCTATTTGATGTAAGAGGTAGAGTCTGCTTCCACAATTACATAATGTGACAGTGATGATGGCTTGAAAACAAAGCTATTAATATTCAGAGAGCTAAAAATTGCTGCCAACTTATTTCCTTAAACTTGCTGTCATTTCTTGGTACAATACAAATGTTTACGCTAATATTCAAGGAAATAATTTCTGCAGTGATTTTCAAGATGACCTCTTCCCCCCAAGCCCTGCAAAAAATGTAGCTGGAATTTTCTCTTATGTAATCTTTCTATTTAGTACCTGTTGTAAGATTGATATTATATAATCACATCTCACTTAAAATTATAATTAAATCCTGTATTTTCCATATAATAAAATGAGCAGAGTATCTAAAATATCTCAGCACTATCAGTCAGCAGAACAACTGAATATATACAATAAGTGGTCTCTATTTTCTCTGTTAATGGGTGGGATTTAGGCTGTAAACTCTTTTCTTTCTGTACAAATAAGAAATAAACACCCTCATCGTGTGCATTAAAGAAACAAATGCTTTAAATCATTGTAATGAAATTGGTTTCTCTGCTGCAGGTTGTGTATTTTAATCAGCATGACAAGTATGAAGGGGAAGAAAGAATGTGTCCTTTCCAATACTGAGATAACTCAAAACATAATGACAGCATGACACTGAAAAGCTTTACTGGCACATACTGCTGAACACAGCAGTAATATGAAATAACCAAACACCAACCTTTTTAACAGTAAAAGATGAAACTTAAAAATATTTTCTTCTAATCTCTTTACCTTGCCAGTTGCGTATCAGTTTTGCGAATTAAATTGCATAATTAGTTTATGAGTATTGCATTTTAAATTTTATGCCACAAGGAGAATGCAGACCCTTGCTCACCACTTTTTTCATTGCCCTATCTTCTGGAAGGAGGTATGTTTATGGCCTGTGAGAAACAGTTTTCTAATGTCACTACTGAGACAGCAGCTCTCAGGCATACCATGGAAGAAACAGTAGGAGGAAAAAGTAAGGCAAGAAATGAGATGCTTGGGCTTAGTCAAGGGAGTGACTGATGGGAATCCTGTGGTTTCAGGCTGACGTTACATTAACATAGATTAAGGAAACCTACATTAAAAACTGTGAAAGATGAGAGAGAGAACAAAAGAAGAAACAAGGAAGAACATATTGTTAATGTAGTTTAAATGAAAAAAACTCAAAAGAATGATGGGTAAGAGGATATATGACCATTTTTAAAGGTGGAAATTAGAAGAGTATAAAAAGTACAAGATTTCTTTTCTGTTCTCAGTAGTAATTTTATTACATGATGCTTTCTGAAGTGGTTTGATAAGTACCACAGCTTAATTTGTGAACCAGTTGTATAATTATAAATTCTCATTCAACTGCAGCCTGATGACAACTTCAAAAATCAGGGCAGTGTTTCAGTTCCCTGGCTGTTCTAATGGTTTGAGGAAAGCGGGGAGTCAGGGAAGTGGTTCTAAAACCCCTGGGGTTTTCAGTTAATGCAGTTGTGAAAACAGCCTTGGAGGACAGAATAAAGAAATTAGTTTCTGTTTTACAAAAATGCTGCAGAGAAGGAACAGCTTTGATTCTTGGCATCCATTCTTGTTCAGAACTGCTTAAAAATAAGGACTTACGCTGTCACTACAGGCAAACAACATGGGTGTACTGAACATAATTTGCTTTATTTGTTTTGGCAAGTTATCCCTGTAACAAGCATAGAACTCCAGAAGAGATAATATTGCAAAAGAAATGCCTTGTCATAGGTTGTTAATCTGGGGACTTTAGATACCACAAATGTGAAGAGCATGAAGTGTGCACAGGGTGATTATATTCACCAGAACTGATGCTGACTTGAGAGGGAGGATAAAAAAATTCTTTAATAGAAATCAGGACATGGAAGCATGGGATAGAAAATGTAGTACTGGAAAAAATTAACTCCATGGACTATGAATAGACAATAAAGACAATATATGGCAGATCTGTGAAGCCAATGGGCAGTGAAAATTCTTTAGTTTCAGAAATGCAGCTCCAGGCTCTAAAGAGTCTGGTTATGAATTAATGGCACATTATGTTGCAACTAATTTAATAGAAAATCAAATCTGCATTACCCTTACAAAGTTCTGTGGGATGAGTAGCACTGGAATGGATGTCAGAAGAAAACAAACAGATTTCATCTCTCTTCAAGAATAACACAAAAGATTTGGATTAGAGCACATGTACTGTAGAAGTTGAAGTTACTATTTTTCTCTGTATTTATGAAGCTGAGGGAGATACTATATTCTTAAAAAGCTGAAACATTTATAGGGGAAATTTGTCTTAGTAAGTTTTGCTGCTTCTGTTTTTTTTCCCCCTGTTGTTCAGAATGTTAAAAAAAGGCAATTTTTTCTTAAAATATCTCTGTTAGTCCTTGAACTACAAGAGCTGATTCAGGTCAAAAATTGCCCTATACAATCTGATTGACTTTGAGCTCACCTGATGGTAGCAGGACATGGGATGTCAGGCCGCAAAACTCATTCATATGATTGCATATGTTGCAATTAGAATGCTAATTACAGGGAAAAGTGTGACTTCCTTCATGGTCCAATGGCATTGTGCTGGAAAAAGGTGGAGTTATACTTTCAGAGGATTAGGAGGAAAAACCTATATAATGGTGTCAATAATATATCATAAAATAAAAATTATTTTTAAACTACTATGTATATGCTGTGTATCCAGGATAATGTAAGAAATTTCAGTATAGAACTTTACATCTAGCACACAGTTTTTCAGGTGTTTTTAAAAACTTGTTCAGGTTAAATGATCCCTGAATTTATCCCACAAAACCAAAGAAGCTTGTAAGATCAAAAGTCTGTGAAGTTACTCAAAAGACCTGACTAACTTGTGAAATTTTGAGGGGGCTGTCTGTCCCCTGAGGACAATGAATAGGATCGAAGTGCATATGCAAGTGCACAGAATTCAGATGGGTGGGATGTGTCAGATCACTACTGCCAAAGCACAACTGTCTGCAAAGCAGAGGCAAAATTTTGTACCATATGCAGACTAAATACCTTTCTTTAATGTGTGTGGCACATTTGATAGATAGAAATTGACAAAATTGTACATTATTAGGTTTCTCCTTATCTTCAAAAATCTCAGAAACCATGAGAGAGAATTAAAATTAGATAAATAAAGATATTTGTTTGGGAAGTGAGGGAGACATTGTTTTTCTGTAGTAGCTGTTTGTAATCTGAAACATATTTATCTGACAGATTTTCTGTATTTTAAAGCATATTTTACAGAAAAATAAACAATTTAAAAATCTCTTCACTGGCTTTCACTAGTGTTTCTTAGAAGGTTTGGAGAAAGCATTCTGTGAATGCTAAAGATGTTGACATCTTCTAATCAATATCAAGACTTCTGAAGTTTCTGACAGTCTCTATTGTCATATACTACTGATTGGGATGTACTCTCTGTGCTGCTGTTTGGAATTTTTGGAAGCCAAAAGTTGTGTGATTTTGCTAAATTAGAGTCTGGTTTGCTTCGTGTGGATGTCCAGGTCTCAGGGTGGATACCCTGGTGTAAGTAAGATGCTCCATCCATGGTGCTAAATTATATTGTGCTAATATTGTCTGAGGGTTTGCTTCAAATTGGTCCCCAATCACTTGTCATGGACCAGGGAGGAGTGGATTAAGTTGAATAAGGAAAGTCCTCCAGGGGAAAGAGAAAATCACAGACCTTTTTGGCCATGTTTTAAAACTACCCCTATTTTACCATTTTTGTGATAACTCAGAGACTTTTTGAGTTGGAGAGAAAGAAATATTTTGGGGGCATTGCAGTATGAGACATTGATGAAATTTGGTAATTGGATGCTTTTCTCTAGTTACATATGCCGATCTTTGCTTTTTCCAATGCTCAGCCGTTTTCATATGAAATTTTGCTGCATACTTACAATATGTTCTGACTGACTAGAAATAGATATACTTTGTCATTTATTTGCATCTGATCTTCACAAATGTCCTTCAGATGTGAAATGGCTTCCCTAAGGCATGAGCAAACTCCATGACCTTTTCAATGCACAGAGCCTGTTCATGAGGCAACGACACAAACCTGACATTGATGAGAAATTATGTACTTTATTAAAATCAAAATAAATCACTCATGGTCTTCCCCCAAACCCACTCTCCACACCTTGCATCTTAGCATTCTTTATGTGGAGTTCTTATTTTAGGGAAGCTTATTATTGCTTTTCTGCATATTGAAAACTTGCTTCAACACTACAGAAGGTAAAACTTTTGGTATTAGTCTTCATTATATTTTTTAATAATGAAACTGATGGCACTGTACGTCCAAAGGTTTTCCATTGAATATGTTTCTTTCTTTAGAAGAACACAGAATATATTCTTTCAGATCTTTTAATAGGGGTGTTTTATTCATCTGTTCACTTCCCCTATGCGTTTTTTTTTTGAAACTATTTTTCATTCTCTCATGATTTAAAATTATAAAATGATCCAGCCATGAGCTATGATTTTTAGACCTTCACACTGAGGTAAAATAATCTTCTGAGGAATCCTAACCTTTCCAAAAGCTTTTGATGTTTAATATCTTGTTACATACAGACAGGTAAGCAGTGATTGCATTCTGTGTTTCAGTGTAACCTTCGTGATTGGCTTTTTGTTTGAGTTCAAGCAGAAAAAGAAATTAAAGGATTTATATTTTTTTCCAAGGTATAAGAGTGGTTATAGAACTGGTCACATTTCATTCTCTTCACTTTTGTCTCCTGATAGAATAAATAATACCTCCAACTGTCTTCTGTGGTTGGAAATACATAAAAGTAACTCTGACCAACAAACTCTATGGGTATCAATACGAAATTTCACTTGTACCGAGACCTTTCTAATCATGGTCCCTGAAGATGTACAGTAATTTCACAACCATAAGGCACACCGGACTATAAGGCGCACCCCCCAGGAGCCAGCAAATTTCACAACGTTGTACATAACATAAGGCGCACCAGACTACAGGGCGCACTTTTTTTTTGCCGCGAGGATCTGCCCCCAGCTCCCCCCGTGCGGTTGCTGGCTGAGGCCCCCCCTCAACCTGGCAGCCATGGGCCCCTGGGTCCACCTGGACCCAGGAGGGGTGGTACCGCAGGTCCCTGGACCCCTCTCCACCTGGCAGGGGTGGTGCCGAGGGCCCCCGGGCCTGCCCCCACGTGGCAGCCATGGGCCTCCGGGCCTGCCCAGACCCAACAGGGGCGGTGCCGCGGGCACCCGGGCCTGCCTCCACCCAGCTGCCACAGCACCGCTGGCTCCCCCCACGACTCATGGCTCACACTTCCGGGATGGCAAATGTCGCAATTTTGTACATCACATAAGGCGCACCGGACTATAAGGCGCACTTCCGGTTCGAGGGAGAACTTTAGTCAAAAGGGTGCGTCTTATAGTCGTGAAATTACTGTAATAAATATTTTGCATTGAGGATGGGGAGGTGTTAAATTTTTTCCTTGTACATGAAATGTCTCTTACTGTTTATAGAATTTCAGGTGTTCTCTTAGAGTAGTCTAACTGAAGAGCAATCTATTTCAGCTGTAGGCAAGGAAGTAAATGGGTGAGGAAAACCATTCTTGATAACAATCATACATTCTTTGTATAACATTTCCTTAGCATTTCCATTATTTTGTCTTTTAGTCAGAGAAAATAAAAGAATATTTTTTTTTTTCATTCTGAGGCCTTTCAGCTGAATTCGTCACTTTGGAGATCCTTTTCTTAGGCCTTTGGGGGTCCTTTTATGAAGCCTAGGTTTATTAAAACTCCTAGAGTTCTTTTCAAGTGCAACTTCTGGAATAGCTAAATTCAAAACAAACTAAAGCAAACTGAAACTAAATATTCAAGAAGGCTCCTTTTTTTATCTTTCTAACTATCATTGCGAGATCAAGGTGATAGTAATTGATGGTAGGTAAATTAGTAAATTATAGTAAATATGCAGCTTTTTAAGAGTAACTAAGATGTTTGAAGATGTTTATGCAGTTTCATTAGTTTTTGTATTGCAGGCTTAATATAAAAATTGTTAGATTAAATACATAATAAATTTCCCGTTTTTAGTGTATACACTTGAGCTACAGCATGCCTCTAATATTTTCATGAGTACAAGTCTCTTTCATCTGAGTCCTACAATATGCTTTCAGCCAGCATATCTGCATGCAATGTGGTAGAGATTTTTGTAACACCCACTTTATGAGTATTTGTGTGTATGCATATACACTCACATATCTCCTTTATAATCAAAAGAAATTCCTTATATTTTCTCATCACAGGCCTGATGTGATTAAAAGTGCCTTAGAGACTGATTGTGAGCAGGCACATGAAGAGAGCTTAGGAAATAAATGTACAGTGTTTGTGCAAGAATGACATTAATAGTGATGTGAATGAATGGATTGTGTTCCCCTACAAACAAGTCCAATGAACAGTTACTGAACATCAATAGATCCATGCTATAGTGAAAAGAATTAAAGAGGATACAGTGAAATGATGGGCCACTGATCTTTGACAGGCACAGGAAAAGAACACAGTCCCCTGGTTAGCTATATAAAGGGGTAAGGAAGGGAAGTAGCAAAGAGAGCACATTGTACCATGACAGGCTCAGATGTCAGATATACGCATGCCTGAGCAAAAGAAACTTTTTAAATGTGTGTGTATGTTACTAATTATTTATACCCTTCATCAAACATTTAGCACATTTAGCTATGGTGAATATACAATTCAGCACACTTGGGCACTGATTCCCATCTTATATTTATTTAATACTCTTTTCAATAAGAGTAGCTGAAAAGTGTAAATGAAAACATTTCTCTGCTGAGTCCATCGAGGTAAGAATTTGCTGCTGACTTTTTGAATTGCTGCCTTGTTTCAAGTACAGTAATTTCATGATTATAAGCCACACCATTTTTATTAAAATTTTCGTCCAAACCCAAAGTGAGGCTTATAATCAGGTACAGCTTATATATGGACAAAGAACGAAAAATTGCTGGTTTAGGAGGACAGGTGTCTGCTAAGAAAGGCAGGAGCTTCTCTTTGAAATGGAGAATGTAAACCCCCTGCCTCCAAATTATTATAAATTTGAAATCAAGGGGCTTTCAGGCAAAGATATGGGGATTAGGAATAACAGTTCTTTACTAGGGAAATTAAAATAGAAATACAGTACTA
>PYHW01009827.1:31431-53318 GCA_013186435.1 Turdus rufiventris | reverse complement strand
TCCTGGCTGCTCCCAAATTCTGCCTGCTTGCAGGAGACCATTGGCCCAGTCCAACCTTCCACTGCAGTCCATTGGTGGGGACCTTCCACCATCTGCTGGGAGAACCTCTCTGGAGGGTGCAGTGCCTTCGGTGTTCCCCTGCTGGCTGCCTGCCCCACCTGAGACATGAAATGGTTTCCAGGCAAAGTCCACCAGAGACAAGGCTCTCTCCCATCTTCTCCTAGCTGACTCTGCAAGTGGCAGATGAGCAACCTCTGTTCCACATGCCTGTGACAGTGTCAAGAGAGTAATCAAAATTAAATTGGCTCCTCATACACAAGCTAGCAAGAGTTCTATAGTTTTTTTTTCTGGACAGTCTTCAGTAATTTATATAGCTTCACTAAACAAATCAGACAAATCACATTTTCTGATGAAATACAAAAAGAAAAAGAAATTTTCACTTAATATGCTCATGATACTGCATATCCTGAAGAAGTTTGGAATAAAGATTTAAGTATTTGGGACATGTTTGTTGGACATAGGTAGTGCAATGTTGGAATTAATTTTTTAGGACCTTAAAGAATAAATGATGTCCAGAGTAATCTTTAATTTACTCTGTGTGCTTGACAAATCATGTTGCATAATTGCAAGACAACTACATTTTCTTTTCATTTTTACTTTCCTGATTTTTAATTTTTATTTTGGAAGTATTATAACAGTATACCTGTAAAAGTATATCTGTACTTGTACAATTACACATTTTTGTCTATCCTTTTATCCATCTTTGCCTTCTTGATTCAGGTGGATGCTTAATAATTCACCCAAGTACAAGCTCCTCTGCTATTTAGCAATTCAAGAAAATTTCACCCCACAAAGCTACTTCATTTTAAGCTAGAGCAATGGAGGTGAAATTACCAGATATAATTGCTTCCACTGAATCACCAGAAGGTGAGTTAATGTCAAACAAATAATTTGACAGCTTTCCTAGTACTTTCTCAGATGCCTTGTTCATTTCTCCAAGCACCTGTGTTTTTAGACAACTTTTCTTCCTATCTTCTTTTGTGTGACCTCTCTTCCATAGATTTGTTTTCCATTTCTACACTTCAGTCCTGATATAGACTAGTGGTTCATAAATCATCTTGAGGATGTTCATGATACCTAAAGCAAATGACATTTGCAAATTCTGCAGGAGTTGAAGGATATTTTATAAAAACCTCTATGTCACCAGAGGAGAGTACTGTCCACTGCTAATGTGTGAAAAGCAATACTATCCATGCTCAGATAAAACATCATTGATGACACTTTAAATGTTGCACGGGATAGAAGTACACTGAAGCATTTCTTGATTTTTTGTAGAAATGCAAACTTTCAGATTTTATATTCCAAACTGTACAAGTCTAATAGATCATTGTGCATTAATTGATTTGTCGTGTAGACTGAAAGAGCCAGCCATGGAAGTGATTCTCTGCGAGGAGCTGCTAGCATCTTCCTCCCTGCCCAGCAAAACCAATCACTGGCTGGCTCTGAGAACTGGCACACTGCTAAGCCAATTAGAGAATCTAGTAACACCTCTATGATAACATATTTAAGAACAAAAAAAAACCCTCGCAAAGCTCTCTTGCTCCCTGCTCTCTAAAAAGAGGTGTAGGGGTGGGGGTGCCTTCCTGGAGGGGGCTGCTGGACCTCATCCCAGTGGGGCTGCCAGGCCATGCTGCTGGGGACCATCCCACGCCATGAACAGCCCCGTGGCCGGGGTGGTGCCATGCAGCCATGGCTCTGTGGACGTGGCTCGCAATGGACTTAATTTACTTAGCTGCTTTTAGCCAGCCTTGCTGCAGACAGAAAGGCAAAAGCAGTGGCAGCAGTTTCTCTTTTTTTGGCGTCACACATGAAGAAAAGGCACGGAGTAAAGCCGGCATGGCCTGCGCAGTGCTGGCAGAGACCAGGTGACCATCAGAGAGAGACACACGGTGAGCAATTCCCTGATTGCAGAGCCTGGACAAGATCAACCTTTCAGTACTGCAGAGCTCTATAAAAACTGTTTCAATTGGTAGAACTTGGGAACAATCTAACCTACAGACACCAATTCTCTCCCGAGTCAGAGAAAAGGAAAAAGTGAGGACACATGAAGAGAACAACATGGTGACACTAAGGACAATGCAAATGGGAGTGAAAGGAAGAAGTGCTCCAAGGGTCAAAGCTGAGATTCTTCTGCAAGCTGTGTGAGGACTATAATACAACATAGGCTTATGTAATACAGCAATCTGTTTCCCTGTAATTCATGAAGTGCATGGAGGGTGCAGCATTCACCCATAGTCCATGAGGAAAGCGCTCTCATGCTGGAGCATACAGATGCTGAGAAGCTTTGATTCAGTGAGAGGCTTGAACACAGAGAGAGAGAACCCTTGCTTTTATAAATAGAGGAAGAGTATTCTCTAGAACAGCTCATCCTTGAAAACAGCACCCTATAAACTAAATGGCCCACAAAAAAGCAGTTGTGGGAAGACTGCAAGCTGTGGGAGGGACTTCACATTGCGGATTTCAGGCAGACTGCTATTTGTGAAAATTAAAACCCCGCTGAAAAAGTCACAGAGAACTGTCTCCTGTGGGAAGGACTCCATGGCATAGTAAAAGAGACTCCTCTCCCTAAGTGACCTGAAGAAAGATTTTTTAAAAGTGACATAGTGACTAAAAATCCCATGTAGGGGGGAAAGGTGTTCTAAAGGTTTATTTCAGTTTCCATTATCCTCTTTTAATTCTGTTAATAATTTTTTTTCTTTATACCTTTTAAAATTTTGAGGCTATTTTGCCCTTTAACTGTTTTCTCCTAATGCTTATCTTACCCCATGAGTTTTCTTTCCTCCTCCTCTGCTTCACTATAGCAGAGGAAAATGAGTAAATTCTTTTTGTAGATGCATTGGCATTTGGCAAGCATTAACCCATCACACCCATCTTTGGAAAAGGTTTTAATATCAAAAACATGGAAAAGGCAGGCAAAATACTCATATTCTTGGCTTTACTTATGTTTTTCTTATCCTTTATGTGTGTTTCATTGCATTATAGTCTTTTTGTCTTTGTTTAATTCTGTCTTGCTGTTCTTCTGTAGTCAAGTAAATACCAGCATAATGCATAACAAAATATCATGCCACTTTGCTATGTAATCTTTCACTTACGCTAGATTTCAAAAATGGAGCTTTGATATGAATTGAAAATGTGCCTCATCAATTTGAGATACTGATTTGAAATTATATTTAGCATGCAAAATATTCAAAATTAGTTCTGGTGGAAGTAACACAAAATAACCCTGTAGGAGATTTGTCTTGACTTTTTACATCTGTGTACAGATAGATGATCTTCACAGATCACCTTGATATGCCCTTTTGGCTTTCATTAATGCTGCTGTATACACAGAACAGTATCCCTGACCAGGCTGGCAAATATTTGAACGTCTTGAGAACAAAAAAATATTATTAAATATGTGCACTGCAGGTGAACCTTAGGCTCCTAAGACAAATACATTCAATGTACCTTTGCTAGCCATAATGTGAGCCTGATACCCAGTCATGACAATTCTCTTTTATTTTATGGGCTTTACCCACAGGAGACAGAAAAGACATAGAATGTAAAGCAATAACACTTCAGAGCTGTTCCATCCCAAACAAAAGCAAGAACTTGAGAACTTGATGGGTGTTGTAACCCACTACCCAAGATGTATTAAGAATGTCCCTTGACTCCTGTGACCCCTGTAATATCTATGGACTGACCCTATCTCCTCTGCTTTACCCTATTGGCAGGATGTCATTCCCTGTCCCCTTCCAGGCCATAGAAAACACCCCTGTCCTTGGGAAACTTCCTCTTTGCCCCCTGGAATCCATGAAGAAATAAACCACGGAACCCCCTGGGAGAAAAGAGTCTCTTTGTATCTTTTATCCCTGTTCATGCTGCTCTGGTCTCAGGCTTGCCCTGCTACAGATTTACCAGGGTGCAGGTTGAGCCTCAGACAGAAATAGCCAATGGGAATTTTCTACTGCCTACAAATTTCTTGTTTTGAATACCTGATGCTAAGAGAACTGGGTAGAGATGGGGGAGTATTAAATGCTTCTTGAATAAGCTGAGGAAACAAATGAATGTAGATTCTTTTACTGTCTTTCTACAAGAAAGGAAAGACTGTGACATAATTTTTTCTCAGTTGTGTTAGGTTTCAAGGATTTCCACTTGATATTTTTTGTTTAATACAATTGGTTATTAGTGAGAAAAATCCATTTCTTCTAAAGATAGTCCAAAGCATCTAGTCAGATTAATTGCTTCAATTTCTTCTTCCTTTATGCTACTCTTATTTTTGGATATAATGCCTATCAGAGGCCTAAAGGCTCTATTAATTGAGATATGGCAATTGAGGAAAAGTTAGCTGTGGAGTGTCTCTGAAATCTGAAGTCCACACTGTCATGAGAAGGAATCTGCTCAGTCTGTGCTTTCTTCTGTCCTATTCCATCATCACAAGTGATTGTGAAAAGAGCAGGGGAAACTCCCTTCTGAGCAGCTGCTGGAGAGCAGTGTTCTGAGACTGGGGAGAAATCTCAAGGATAAGACTTCCAAATGTGACCAAATTCAGAGTTTATCCATCTAGGACTTTGAACCTGAAATACTGTCAAAGCAACCTACATTTCAGAAGGCATATTCTTAGACGTGAAATTCAGACTCTCCTAGACATTTCAGATTTTCTACCAAAATGACTGATTTCTTACCATTGTAAGAAGTACCATACCATCTCTGGGTATGAAATGTAGGTTAGTAATTTGAAATTATGCTATTTAATATGCTGTCTTTAGACAGCCTAAAATCTGATTTATTTAGTATAAGTGCATTTAATAGGCCAATGCTACAGTATTCAAGATAACAGTAAAAAAAAACCCCACCTAAATATTCAGAAGACTACAACAAGACTTTTTCTATTTTATATTAACAAGAGGCAGGAACTTGGGAAAATAAATGTTTTTTCTCAACTGATGTTACAGTATTGGAATAAATTACTTTTTGCTTAGCTGTTGTAGCTGATATAGTTTTCAATTTTTCAGATTGTCATAATTCATGCTTGTTCTGGTTCTTTTGTTTCAAAGCAGATCAAAAATTCAATTAAACTTTTATTTCCAAGCTTGTAAACTTAGTTATGGAAGTGTGACACAAAATCAGCAATCATTGGCAGTGGGAACAGTGGGTCAATAATAATTCCCATTGTTGAAACCATTTGGTACAGGGAGAATTTGGGATTAAAAACTGGTGCTTTAAAACCAAGTTCTTCTAAATCCTAAATTAGCACCTAGTAGCTACCAAATCTATCATCTAGAAAGGTAAATTTCTCCTGAGTCCTGATTCTGCAAAGATTCTAACACATGCATCCCTTTATGCACTATTGCAGTCATTTAGTTATTTCTCAAGTATATCAAACTTGATCTACTACATGATGCAAAAACAAAGGTAATCCCCACTGCAGGACAGGTGTTTCAGACAGAAATGAGTCTGGGTTTACTCCAGCCTAGGGAAATGTATCAGAGGAACTCCTAGCTGTTTTTTTGGATTCACAGTAACTTCTTTACATTTGTTGCAATGAACTTTTTTCTAGTCTGCATCAATCTGTTATGAATAACAGGGACACAGACAAGTAAAAGTATTCTTCCCACTGAGATGGACAAAGAGACAGGAATTGTGAGGGATGTGTCATCTTTACAGCAATATCTACAATTCACTGGTTCTTTAATGCATTTTTTGTTTAGTGTCACTAGAGACCATCAGATATGGTCTAATATAGGCTGGTGGGAATGATTTAAGTTTCAACAAGATGATGCTGCCAAGATGGGAAGAATATCTTGACATTATTTTACAGAAAATAATACTTCAAGGATAATTGGTTATGAGAATCCAATTCTGTTTTATTTTGATTTTTTCCCTTCTAAAAATAGCATTATTACATTGATTTTAGCACTAATCCTCTTGCCACCAAAACAAAGCATCTAAATTAATACTCTTTCTCAGAATAACTTGGCCATCTGGTCTTTTTTTTCCTGTAATTGATTATTCATGTTTAAAACATTTTTATTGCAGCTGTGTGATTTTTTTTTCTAATTATTATATTATAAATTGTGGTTTAATAATTTTTATTTTATGAAAATTACAATATTAGATTTACACAGTTCAATTAACCTGAGATTGAGTATTGGCAACATCCCTTTGGAAAAGCATGGATTCTGGATGACTTAATGAAAAGGTTTAATTGCTACTATTATTTCAGAAATATATTAACATACTCAGTGGTTTAATTATTTGTTCTTTACAAGTGTAATTTCACTCTAGAGATACCTAACTTTCTCATGCATCATGTGAACCTTTCAGTGCTTGTTGTGATGCTGCTCAATTTACTGCCTAATGAATCCATATATTACCACAGTACAGGTTGACACAAGAGCTGTAGTTTTGTATAAACAGGTTCATTTTTTAAAAAGAGTAGGAGGCCATATGTGAAGTGAAAGGCCACTGTACTGCTCTATAAAAACTGACTGAAAAAAAACTTGATCCCAAGTAATTGACTGTCATATAAATAAGTAACATAAAATAAATTACAAAGTCATGTCAGATCTTCGTGACACTTGGTGGCTGTTCAGCTGTTATTTGGCAGCTTGCAGTCAGCAGAAGTCCTCTTGCAGGTTGCAGCTGAATCTACACTACAAAATCCAGGAAGGAGAAGGCATGTAATCTCTCTCCAAATAGATTCCATTGATTAATTATTCCAAATCTAGCAAGCTATTGGGAAATTGAATCAAGGAGGATTTACTCAAGTTAGAAGTACCAGAGATATCTTGATAAATACTTGTGAAGAGTTAAACTAATTTGCACCACACCGGCAGTTAACTTTGTGCAAAGGAGAGAATGGGGGAAATCCAGTGATATAAGTAGTTTAACCTAAAGCATGATATAAATGTGGGAGGGAAGACAGAACACAGATATTTTAACCAAAGTTAGATTTCTGGTAAAAACCCAAGATGAATTATCAATACATAAGAAAGTCGAATATTTGGGTTTCTTTAGAAATAGACAATATATGCATATCACCTTTCAGGTCTAATTGTGGTAATTTGCTCTGTTTTCTCTGGCAGACTAATATTATCAAGCAGCACTGAATCTTTGATTATAATTATATAATCTTAGATGTATCTTTAAACTGCAGAAATACAATCTACAAAACTGAGATAAATTGAGTACATAGTGCATAAAAAAAGCACTTTTAGAGAGAAGTTATGAGTTAAATGAAGGTATTTCACATTGGGTTCCTCAGTGGTCTGACTTAACCTTAGTTTTATTTAATATTTTGGTTAAATTTTGAATAATATGTAAGATTACAATGTGAACAATTAAAACAAAAGTAGAAGAGTCTGCAAATACTTGGCTTATCAGTCTTCTAATGATCTTGTAAGACTTAGGAATGAGTACCACAAATTCTTGAAGACATGTTTTTCTTAATATTTGTGCAATTGTTCTTAAGATCAGTTAGAAAAATATGTTTGTTTATTTAATTACATTCCTTACTTTCCTAAATTTAAAAATCTCTTGGTATATTTCCCTAGATTTGAACTGCATTTATTTTGACAGTATGGAAAATTTTAATGGTCCTGTTTTCTACCTGTTCCTAAGACTGATTTTGGACTCCAGAAGGGATCTATTTAAAACAAACAAAGAAACAAGGAAAAAAAAAACCTCCCTCATTTCACACTGTGAACCTTTGATTTGCTTATGCATCAGTAGTTGCTTTGTAAGCAAACATAGTATGTCATGTAGATGTGGGACAATGTCACTATCAGTGAGGCTTTTACAGTACAGGTCAACCACAGGGATGGTAACCTCAATTGTGTCCTCAGTGGTGACCTATTTATTTTACTTGATATATTAGGTCTATATCTGTAGTGTAACAATTGACAAAAATTAAAAAAGAAGGAAGGTTATTTTATTTTTCCTGTGGGAGACACTGGGAACTCTAAGGCTGTGGGGAGTATTTTAATTATCTTGAAATTAAAAATAGCAAGTTATGTAGCTCCGTGCAATCTTAAATTTACTGAGGGACTAGGAAGACTGTTGTTTTCTCCAATTAGCCTGGTACAGTTTTGTATCATATTCAGAGAGAAAGATTACTTTAGTTCCTATCCATTCATTGATATCATGGCTGAATTTACCCAAGCTTCTGACAACAGATAAATATACATGTCGGTGTGATAACAGTTTGGAGTGGGAGCAGCCTGGGGATTGCTCAAGCCTCATTTGGCCACGTGATAGGAGGGAATCCAAAGCATACCGATTCTTTTGAGAAGAGTTCTCCCTGTCTTTGACTCCTTGTCTCCCACTTCTCTGTTGTAGTTCTGATTAATTTGACACATGACAATACCTTTCCAGTGTCTGTGGTATGTATTGAGAATGTAAAGAGTAACAGCATTCCATAACAGACAAACTGGAGGTGGAAGGTGGATAAACAAAGCGATACAAGATACTGGAGAAATCCCTGTTCATTCATTGATGTCAGGTCTATGCTAAAATAAAACAGTAAAAATGCTCCAGTTACCATATTTTATTTAAAGCTCCATTCCTCTTGATAAGACTTATAACCTTAATCTCAAGAAAATGCAAAACTTCTCCCCTAAAAGAAGTGAATATGGCTTCATCAGAGAAAATTGTTGCCTACAGCATCATTATGCATATACTTCTGTATGCTGAGACAGAAACAAATTGCCCTGAAAGAATCCTCATAAAACCACAGAATATGCAGTGTGTAAGAGAGCCATCAGGATGACAGAGTCCAGCCCCTGGCCCTGCACAGGACACAGCAAGATTCACACCATGTACCTGGCAGTGTTGTCCAAATGCTTCTTGCACTCTGTCAGGCTTGGTGCTGTGACTGCATCCCTGGGGAGCCTGTTCCAGGGCCCAACCACCCTCTGGGTGAAAAAGCTGCTCCTGATATCTAATCTATACTTCCCCTGTCATATCTATATGCCATTTCCTCAAGTCCTGTCACTGGACATGAGAGTGAAGAGATCAGTACTTGCCCCTCTGCTTCCCCTCGACGAATATGCACACACACAAAAAGCTTTGCATTAGAATAGCAAGAAAAAAAGTGTTCCATATTTCTGTAAAATAACTACTGGTTTAAATTTGGGATTTAAGGGTCTAGTAGGACTTGCCTTTTGTCTAAGGCACTTTGCTCGTTCTTCATGGAAATGGGGACTATTTGAGCAGTGGTGTTGGGATGTGTGGGATGAGGCTGTGGCAGGAATTGCAGATAACCCTTTTTCATTTTTGTTTTCTTTTTACCTTCTTCTCCAGCATGACTGCACTTGTCTTTAAGATCATTTAGGAGTTTTATTTTACAAAATCACTGGTATTACAGAGATCTAATAATTGGTGTGCCCTTCATCTCTTCTTCCTTTCCTTTGTCTTTAATATCATTCTTGTATTTTATTAAGAAATGTTTTGTGTGTGCACTTGTGATCAAAATGGATGTTTGATAGACTCTTTGAATGGAGCATTAGTGAAAATTTATAATTGCAAAATCCAGAATTCAGCAATGGAATTTCCCACCAAATTTAGACTCTGTTGTATTTAATAGCAGACAGACTAGTAGGTGGTTAGGAAACTTTTCTCCCTCCCCCTCTCTCTCCCTCCTTTTCTTGGTTGCTCTGTTTCATGCTCCACTTACTTAACATACACAAGCAGCCAGAAGACTGCAGCAAAAATGAGGAATTTAACCCCTCACTCTCCTCAGTCTAGAGGAGACACTCCTCGAGTCTCCTCAGCACTAGAACCAGGTGCAGAATTTGAAAGGCAGAATTTGACTCTGAATAATGATCACAAAAAAATTTTATACTAAAGTACATAAATCCCAACTAAATATTAACTGGGACTGTTAAGTCTAACTAAATAAAAAAGATTGATTTTAGATGGAACTGGGTAGGGTTTGTAAAGTATGTAAAGTATCACCCACTTTGGGGAAGCGTGTAGATTTAATGGTAGCTGAGCTGTGTTTCTTACTGAATATGAGCTATACTTCCTGGTGTTAAGTTTGATATTTCTCTACTTTTCAATGTAATTCTATTGGATCAGGATGGGCAAGGGAGTTACCCATCAGGATGTCTCACTGTGTTTGTGGTTGTGACCTTGATTCCCTCCGTGCAACAAATTCATAGCTTTCTTTGAAGGCAGCAGTGTTACATGTATTAAACTTTTGCAGAACTCCTTGGTCTTCCCCTGAATTTCGTCTCATTAAAATTGTTCATAATAATCATGTGCAGTAAGCAGTTCATTTATCAGCTTAAGCCTGTGGGTGTACTTGCAAGCACTGCAATTTGGAAGGAAATTTGCAACCTCATCTAACAAAATGCAAGCTAGCAAGAAAGCATTATCATAGACATACTTATTCAAAGCAAAAAACCAAAGCCTGCAGCAGGGACACAGGCCCTCTTAGAGGGTGTGTTGCTGGGTTAAACTAGGTACTGTAAGTGTAGTAGAAAATTACTTAGAGAGCTAATTTGGAAACATAATTGCATATAACACAAAACCTAGTATATATAACAGAGTGGTGGTGTAAAGGGGAGTGGGATAAGGAGACAGGGCAGTCTTAGATGAATACGTGAAAGGGAAAAAAACCCAAAATACTATTTAGCACATTTATTGAAATACCCTCTGTGGTGAAGTAGGACATATATTGCATACAGCAAATTATATGCCTTAGGGTGCTAGTACTCTGTTTAATAGTCTGGTACCCAGTTTAGTCTTCTGGTGTTTTATTTAGTGTATTTGTCTTCACTCTGTTGGTTACTGCAGTTTGATTTGTTTTGTTAGGGGCAAGATGAGATGAGTTTTATTTTAATGAGGCTTAGTAGAAGGACTAATATTTCCTTTAAAATGATGAAATATAATCTATGCTTGTATACTACCTTCCCCATAACATGATGCATAAGATTTTTAGATTTCAATATCTATGATTCAATTTCTTCTTGAAATAGTGTACAAATTATTTTACTTCAATATGTATTATAGACACACTTATACATATATGTGTATACATCTATGACATATTACAGCTAAAATTGAAATTAACATGCCACAATTTTTATTTTCAAATATAGAATGGGAGTGGGTTATGAACATAAACACTGGGAAAGATATGAAAAATATATGACTTTAGGAGGATAGGTAAAGGAATTTTCCTTGGGATCCGGCATCCAGTTTGACTACCTTATGCTCCATTCATATTTCTGACGTCTAAAACATCACATAGAATTCATTCACGTGATAAAATGCACAATATTAATTATGCATATTGTGAAAACGTATATTCTTGTTGTGCTTTTTTTGATAATTTCATTTGATGCTTATTTGAATTTCTTATTTTAAGACAAGGTTCAAAGAGATTTCTCCATTTGCTTTCTCTCTTTTTTTTTTTTTTTCTGTCACTTATCTCTCTTACACTTCTCTTAGTTCCTTATGCCTTATAGACATTGCTCCTAGTTATTGATTGTATTTGATTTTTTAATAGCCAGGGCCAAGCTTATTTTCATCAATTCACCTTTGTGATTATTTCAAGAAGTCTATATACCTTTTTATTTCTGCTGCAAGTCAGTGAGCTCCTAGCTCATTATTTCTTCCCAAGGTTGTGAACCTCTGTTTCATAACAAAGAGGTCCATCCATTTATATGGCTTCAATCCTCAAGGTCAGCTATTCTTTCTCCAAGACTCCTTTGTATTGAGAGGTTACCAAGTGCACGGTGATGGCAAATTTCATGAGTGTATGCTGAAAAGTTTGTCAATATCATTAAATGAAAGTGTAAATGAAAATTATCCCAAATTGTATTCTAGAGAAATTCATTGGGCATGTGCCTTACAATCTCAAAACTCCTTGTCCAGTATAACTCATTTTGGGCTCTTCCTTCAGCCAATTGCTCATTTACTTCATATATCTGACACCCATACTTCCCAGACCTCACCATTATGTTCCAGCTTGGCATGATAGGAGACATTTGGAGATGTCCAGGGAGATTATTTTTGTGAGTTTCCTGTATGGACATAAATGACATATTGAAGAAAGTAAGTATATCATATCAGAATTATCTTTCTCTAGTAGAGTCATCTTTTATTATATCATCTGTCATTTAGGTCCCCATTTGCTGAAGTTTTACCTTTTCTTTAGAGTAAAACCAGATTTTTAGCTGAGAAGATCACTTCTTACCCTTTACTATTCCACAATCATATAGTACCTTACCTAACTTGGATGAATTTTAAAATACTGCTATTAAACTAGAAATTTTCCATCCTGTGCAACAGAAAACAGAGACTTCTACAACATAAGTGCATCTAGGTTTACCAATATCTCTGTTGTAAATATTATCATTTGTATATATAGCAAATATAAATATAATAATATATATGAGTTTATTTTCTCTGCATGCTAACTTTTCCCAGAAGTTTATTTTAATTTTGAGATCAAGAAAAGCATTTATGATTTTTGAAAACTTATTTCTTATGAGAATAGCATGAAGGGATGCATTAAATTTTAGCTTACATATTTTCCAGATTCTGTACGGCATTAGTCTATAACTCTGAACTTCATATAAAGTGTCAGCAAGCTCTCCACAGTTTAGTTAGACAAAACAATCCTTTTCCAGCCTGAAAACCAAGGACACAATTGCAGTTTCAGGCCCAAAAAGTGTAAACAACAGCGAGTTGAGGAGAGCAATCTGGGAGGATGGGACTTTATAACCTGAAGCTATAATTGGACAATTAATCCCAATATGTAAATGGACCAAAACTTATAAAAGTGTGGCAAGTCAGGACCTGCCATCCATCTTGGGTGGAGCTGTGGCCAGGTTCTTGGACTGCCCAAGGGGTATCCTTTGAAGGCCTTTTTAATAAATACCTACTTTATTCCTTTAGCACTGTCTAGCCTCTCAAGATATCAGAAGTGGATTGAGAAGCAGCACTTTAGAACATTTATTTCAAAACTTGATGCTGACACCAAATTGGCCTGACATTGCTATTAAAATAGATCTTTAGTGAGGCAAAATAGAAAAACTTACAGAGGTAGAAAAAAAAATATTCTCCCATTTTCTTCTGTCTTTCGTGGAGGATTTTTCAAAGTTTTTCTGAAGCTTTTGTTCAAAACACAAAGGTGGAGATTTGCTGGCTAGAATACCTCCAGGAGGTATCTATTTATTGCAGAGGGGTTTTTTTAGGCCTATTTTACTTTGAGAGGATTTTGGCTGAAGGCAAAGCCTACGGATCACAGCTTTTGTAAAATATTTAAAGCTTTACTGACACTTCTAGTGCCTTTTAAGTATTCTTTCCAATTTATATTAGTTTCTTTCCAGGTGTTTTGCCCACCTGCCAACCAGTAATAGAATATGGGAACAATGCTCTCAGTTATGGCTGGATTATATTTTTTTAATCTCATAGCATGGCACCACAGTTTTTAATAGAGTGGTGAAACTATCTGAAAACTGTGTGTAGTGGAAGATGAAACAGACTAACTTTTTCAAATGTTCACTGCTCAGAAGGAAAAAAAGTCAAAAATAGCTGGAAACAAGGATAATGAATTCAGCTACTAAAAGGGCAATTTTTTCCTCCATTTAAAGATTTGCTCTCTCCATCTATAATGTGAGAAGCAAAAACTCAGTACATTCTCCCTTGAATATTTTAATTTTATGAAAAGGCATTATTTCTTTTTTATTTTTGCTTGGCACCAATTAGCATCAACAAAAATTTTACTAAAAAACCTGTCCTAAAAAATGACTCTGTAGGATCAGCCAGGTTTAGAATAGCCTAGATGGAAGAAAAAGTCAAAGTCATGGCATGGAATGGCACCTTCAAGCAGTGCTCAACACACCCTGCAGAAGCTTGTGTTACATAGTGCTGTAGTTAATGATGTTCACGTGCAGATTGTCAGATGAGCAGCCTTGTATAGCTTAATGCTGTCTGTGACATGCTGGCTACCCATTAAAGTTGTAGCAAAAAAGATGCAGCCAGAAATAGGTCTTTGGGAATGCAAATATAACATTAGTGGCCTTGACAGCATCTCACATTGGAGCCTGGTGTTCAGTCTTGCCACGCTAAAATGCTGGTGTAGCTCCATGTCCCTGAGAAAGATTGTTCCTATGACTTCCCCTGAAATTAGGAAGATGGTGATTTATGTATTTATTTAAAAATACATATGAAGTGTCCAAGCCCAGGTCCCTAAAACTTCATTAAATACCAATTAGCATCTTGCTAGTCTTTCCCTAACTGGGCTCTCCTGCTATGTTCTGCTTCTACACGTTTCATCATTTCTGCACATCAAGGTTAGAAAAAAAATGTGTGTCAGACAAGCTAAAAGATGATAGTCTGTGCTGGATGTGCCTTTTATACTTCACAGAGAAAAGCACCTTTCAAAAGTTCTGCCACGATCAATAAAATTTCAGTGAAGAACTTCTATTACCACTGAACATCTGCTCTCAGCTTCTTAAAAAATTCACCAGAATAGAGCGCATGTGGAGCAAGATGATCACTGGTCACCATGGCAGTGTCAAAACTGCTCACAGTAACATGCTATACAGGGGTTTCACAGTCAGTGTGGAGAAAACCTCACAATGGTGGATAAAAGCATGGCCACTTTTGAGACTGAACCTTAAACCTTCTGCCTAATACAAAGAGCCTTATTGTGACAGTGTCAGTGTAGCCTGATGCTCTGCTACAAACAGAGTAAAACAACTCAAAAAATGTCTTGTTTTGCAAAGCTATCATTGGTGAACTGAGAGGGAGCGGCATGCTGCTTTTGGTTCTGAGTTATGCTAAAACCAGTCTGACTCATCAACCCCAAAGTTAAACATCTTGATAGTGAGGTGAAGGTGGGGCAGATATTGTTAAGCATCCTTATCTAAAAATGCTGATCTGGCACAGCTGGTTTGGAAACATACGACTGTCAGTCAAGCACTTTATACTCCAAAAGTCCAGTTTCACTTTCAAACAGCAGGTTCTTCTAACATATCCCTTCTTGAAGTATGTGTGGAAATTTCCCCTTTGGATGAGGAAGCCCCTCAAGGTTTCTCCTTGGGGCTGAAAGAAAGATTTGCCCATAGACATTGGCATGGGAATAAATCTCTACTTAAAATTTGGGGGGTTGGGATTTTTTGCTAGATTTAATATGATTTCTTTAATATAATTGCTTTGACATAATACACTTTACTACACTACACTATACTACATAATACTATACTATACTGTGCTATACTATACTATATTGTACTGGTAGTTTTAGATTATATACTCTGCAGTAAATAATTCTGATTAAGATCTTTTTGCCATATAATTTATCACACTAAATCATGCATTATTTTAGAAATATATCTGGTTTGTGATTAATCCTGAAGGACAAAGTTGTACAAATATTCCTCACACCTCTATAACTCTTTAGGCTTAAACTGTTGAGAAAGTCTGGGGCTAAAATTGGATCCAGCTGCACCCATGCTCCTCTAAGAAGGAGTTTGAAAAACAAAGGGAGTCCTTTCTGCACCTTGTGACTCAGTGGGAGGACTTCTCTAATAAATTTTGTCTGCAGCTCCCACTCCACCTGCCAGTCAGACGGGACACAAGAATTGCAGTATCACATAAAAAAGATCAGTGTCTCACCTGGTAACTGTTCATTAAAATGTGGTTTGGTTTTGAAGTTATTAAGGAGTATAAAACTAAAAGAAACAAAAACCTGTATGATTTTGTGTACAATTAATTGTATAGGGCTACTACTTCTAAGTTTCTCATTGCAAGACCAGAGAAGCTATTGACTTATAACTGAATTCACTTAGAGACAATCAAGCAGACTCCTGGCAGCAGGAAATAGCAACTTTTACCCATTTGGAAGATACAAGGTTCTAGCTGCCAGGAAGCAGGAATGCATTTTAAGCTGATATTCAACAAGTTGTGACATGGATTTTGCCACACAAATTCCAATTTGGGTCAAAATCAGGAAAAATTATATTTCTGTGTTGTAAGGTGCTTTTTAAATTTTTAAAAGCTCTGTCAGAATTTCACATATTTCATAGAATAATGGAGTAGAACCAGAGCTTCATAAAGAAAAAAAGCTAAAAGGGATTTCCAAAGGTCACCTGCACTACATCTCTATGTTAAAAGGATCATGCTTCCTTTTTCCTGGCAGTTATTTGCCTGAACTGGTCTTGGAAAGAGGAATAAAAATCACAAGCTCCTTGCTATTAAATTTCATAGACTTCCTCTGCAAACTAGTCCCGATAAACTAATACTAAATAAAGCTTTACAAATATCCTTTTTCCACAACTACAGTTTGACTTACTCTGCAAAGGCAGGGTGATGGAACTTCATTAATCCTTCAGGTCCACGGAAGCTGTTATAATTTTTTCTTGCTGGTATTTTCCTTTCTGGCTGAAAACTCTGGTGGTTTAGTCTTTCCTTGTAAGTCAACCTTTCCTTTCACTAAACTTTTTGGTAAGGTGAGAAAAACTGCAAAACCATATTGGGAAAAGATGCTATTTGAAATTTTCTGTGTAGTTCAGGATATTAATCAATCTGATAGAAATAAGTGAAATAGCAGATATTTAAGTGTCTTGTGGTCTTCACTTGTTTCAAGGAAGAGAAATGGATTGTGTCCTTTTTAAAAGCCTCAGACACAATTAACTTAATTACTAGATCTCTGCCTTCAACTTCTAATAGATCTTATTTTCAGGAACATCTTGCAGAGGAACAAACATCCAAGACTAAATCACCACTATGTTAATCACCTAAAATTATTTCAGTGACAGAATTTATGTATCCAAGGGTCAGAGAATCGCAGAATCACAGAGCCACATATTGGCTGAGGTTAGAAGGGATCTGTGAGTGACATCTAGTCAATTATTCTCAGTCAAGCAAGGCCACAGGGAGTCAGTGTCCCAGAGAGCTTTTGAAGTTCTCCAGAGAGGGACATTGAACAGTCTCCCTGGGCAACCTGTGGCAGTACTCAGTCACACTCACAGACAAGAAGTGTTTTCTGATGTTCATAGGAAACCAACTGTGTTTCCAATTATGCTCATTGTCTCTGGTCTTGTCACCACTGAAAAGAATCTGTTTCTGTCCCCTTTTCACCGTCTTGGCACCACTGAAAAGAATCTGTTTCTGTCCTCTTTTCACCCCCTCTTCAGGTGTTTAACCTTATTTTTGAGCCTTGTTTTCACCAGGCTGAAGAGTCCCAGATGTTTCAGCTTTTCCTCACCGGTGAGATGCTCCAGTCTCTTGAACATCTTCGTTTCTCTTTTCTGGAATTTATCTAACACACCTATGTCTCTCTTGCACTGCAAAGCCCAGAGCTGGAAACAGTACTCTGGTGTGGTCTCAGCAGTGCTAGGCAGAGACTGGCTCACCTCTGTTATCTGCTGCCTGTATGTTGTGTAATGCAGCCCAGGATACCAGTAACATTTGCTGCAAGGGCACTTCACTGACTCGTGTTCTGCCAGGAACCCCAGGGCATTTTCTCCCCAGTTGTTCTCCAGGTGGGTGTCCCTCAACATACACTGGTGTGTGGGGCTGTTCCTGCCCAGGTGCAGGACTTGGCATTTCTTTCTGCTGAGGTTCATGGATCTCCTGTCATCCCATCCTTGCTCCTGTCAGCCCCTCTGCTTGGCAGCACAACTCTCTGAGGTTATCACTGCCTCTCCCAGTCTTATGCTGCCTGCAGACTAGCTGAGTGCACGTGCTGTCCCATCATTCAGTCCATTGATTAAGATAATAGGCAGGATTAGACCCAGGATGGACTCCCAGATGCCACTAAACACCAAGAATGGTTACTGCAGTCATCCACTGGTCCCCAGTGATGTAAGGACATGCACAGATTTTCCAAACCTAGGGAATACTATTTTCCCTTTCTATTGTGTCTATTTCTAAAAGCAAACATGCCCTGAGACTTAGAAAAGTAGCTGTAAAACAAAATAGGTAGTCTTGTAGTGGATTCAGGAAAAAGGATCAGTAAGCTAAAATGCTTCCCTGTTTCTGAATACAAAGCATTTTTTTCTCTCTCTGTGGACACTTAATGTCATGAACAGTGCTGCATGCATCTAGAACTTGTTTCCAAACATTGCCAACCTCAAACAAGTTATTTTTTTCACTATTGAATACAAAGAAATGCATAATTCTTGCTACTCTTCCAGCAACATTTCCCAAATTACCCTGGGTGTCTCTTGTCTACCCTGGTAAAAAAGTCTTTTTGCTTTAGTATGCAGAGTTGAGGTACTCAGTTAGTGTTTTTCCTCAGTGTCATGCAGAAAGTGCTTCTAAAAATGGTTCCCCTGAGAACTCAGCCAAAATAGCACCGTACTAACTGCCAACATGAACGATAGTCTCTATTAAGTAAACAGAGAATTGCTAATGCTAAATTTTGGGAGTGGAATTGGCCTGTCTCTCAGGGAAAGAGCATTTTAAAAACAATATATAATAAATAATATATTTTCCCATCATTTTAATTTGAGTACTTTCCACAGTAGTTATTTACTTACTGTCATTTGATTGTTTCACTTTTTGTGAGCATTTCTGAGATTAATTATTCTTCTGTTTAATTTTTTTGTTTTGTTTTGTTTTTCCAGAAAAATGCCAGTTAATAACCCTGCTCTGCATTCTTGTTCAGACACAGAGTTGACCATGACATTGTTTGATTAAAAGTAAACTTCCAGGTAATACATAGCACACTGTAACCATATGTATCTCCATAAGATGTAACAGTCAATGTGTGTATTTCCAGTTAGCATTTTGTTTTATACTACATAAGCCTAAGAGTACAAAAAGCTCAATTTATCATTTTGACGATTGGCAATGAAGGATTTGTTGAAATAAAACCCCTATATTTGTGATTCTATTTGTGTATTTGTAAAGTGCAAACAAACAATCGAGAATTGCCAAAACCTTCAAAGTAAAATACAAAGCAAAGCAAAACAAAACAAACAAACCCACAACAGCCTTCAAACTAAGAAACATGGCATCCAAATTGTCTTCAGTATGTGATTCTACATGCAAACAAAATTGAGAGCAGGGTATGGGGCTTTTTACATATTCTTTGTATTCTTAATATTTTCAACTGAGAAGAATATTGTTGTTCTCCTTCTGAATTTTTCTCTTTTTCTTACCATTAATTCTTTCCAAAAAAAATTTCTGAATTGGGCTTTTTTGATGTGTGGTACTGAATAAATGGCTAACACATTTTATAGCCTGAAGATAATAAACATGAGAAAATAACCTGTGATGCCAATGTCTTTACTTAGCCAGAAAATTTTCAAAATTTACTTTTCTAGGGAGGCACATATTGTGTTTTTCAGGAATTAATATTTTAAAGGCAATATAAATTTGATCTCTTCCAAGATAAATTCTTCTAAATTTTGACTGTCTTAATTTTCACCAATGAATGAATCCATGACATAATAATCATTTTGTTGACTCTTCTTACCTAACTACTACCTAGTTAATATTGCTTCATTACCATTGAATCTAACATCTTCTTTCAGTCTAGAAAATCCACCAACTTTAAAAGGAATGTGAATGTGTAATTTAATCTAATAGCTTCCAAGTAATACACTCTAATTACAGTCGCCTTCTTGAAACTATGGAAAACTTTGAATCTTAGTTTGAATAACTTATGCCCTTTGTAATGTGATTTTGCAGTGATGATAGCACTAATGCCATGGGCTATGAATTCTAATTGAAACCAGCTCTGTATTCAATTAGAGGGGAAAAACTCATCAATTCCCATTGGTCTCATTGAATATCATTACAGAGAATTCTTTCCTTGGAGTCAAGCCCACTTTGAACAGTTCTATCTTTTCACTGTTTGCATGTTTCTTTACAATCTCTCAGTTGTGCTGGTTTCATTTCTATACAACTGCATGGTCAAACAGACCAAGGAACTGACCCAGGATTTTGAATGTTTGTAGCAGCATAACTGAAAAGATACTTGAAAAACAGGTGTACTTCGAGGCATATTTGTCATCCAGCAAAATGATTGGATTAATCCTCAGATTTATTGCCAGGGTAAGTTAGAGGCAGGTTTGCTATTAGGAGGAGTAGATGTTGATTTCCTCCATGATAAAGTTCAGGTAAGTATTTCTTACATTTCTACATTCTGATATTAGTTTTACCTACACAAACCTATAACAGCCCCATCCAAGAAATGAAAAACTGTTTGACCTTCTTATCCATCTCTCGTTGTGTTTCAGTCACACCTAGACATGAGCAGAAGCTGTTACTGGATTTAGAAGCCTTCCTCCTCCATTTGTGCCACTCTTTGCCCAAAAATATAAATATGCATTTATCTTAGGATTCTAGAAAGTTATCTGATCAGAGAAAAAATACCATGCTCCTTGTAGTATATTTGTGTTCAAAGGTAGTAAAGTCTATATTCAAATGTGATGTATTCATATGCAAAGCAATATATGTATACATGAAGCCTGGCACATGTTATCCTGGAAAATTCTTTGTAAAGGCCATAGAGATTATCAACTTCTGTTAAACTAATGTGGTAAAAAAATTTTATGTGATACTTTGGTATATTAGGAAAGTGACCGGATTAAAAGAGGTTATATTATCTTTCTTTCTCTGGACATATCTCCATATATAGAAATAAAATTCCTAAAACTGAGACCAGCTTTCTAAATTTTTAGTCTTTAGTAGTTAAATACTGAAGAGATGTGGCAACAAGGCAGTAGAGGGTAGGAACAGGAGACATTTTTTGATAAATTCTTCAGGTTTTCAGGATGATATATGCCTCATACATGTAAAAAAATATTGTTTGTTGTCAAACAATTTGTATTATTTGTTTAACCCTAACAGGTAGTTCAGCTTGGTCACTCCAATGCAGTAGGATGTAAGAAAGAACTGGAAGTGCCAAAGTGAGAAAACTAATGGGTAAAGAAAAATCTGAGCATGCAAGCAAAGAATGCACAGGAAAGGAGGGCTTCACCAAGAATAATGGTTACTTGGAAATAAAACCACCATATCTCTAAATGTCACCCTTTTGTCCCTCTTCCCCCACCCCTCCATTTTTTACAACTCAGTATATCTTATTACATGAAATTCCTCTTTCAATAAATTGGACAAACTCTCCTGGCTGTGTCCCCTACCAACTTCTCGCTCACCCCAGCCTAGACACTGGAGGGTTAGCATGAGAAACAGAAAAGGTCTTGATGCTATGTAAGCAGTGCTCACTAGTGTGTTATCAACACAGTTTTGATTGCATACATCAAATACAGTGCCATGCAAATTACCATGAAGAAAGTTAACTCTATCCAAGTCAAAATCAGTAAACTATTTTTGAAAATAGAAAATCTGGGCTGCCACTATTTTAGCAAATGGACAAATTTCTAACAACTTTTCACAAAGACTACATGTCCTAATAAAAATTATGAAGAAATTTGGTATCACATTTTCTTCTCCCAGTATTTGTACTGTTGCTCCTAGTAAGAGCCCTCCCCATAAATTTCAGTCTTGTACCAGGGCCCATACAGCAGTTAGTGTGAAGTGAAACTCTTTTCCAGGAGGTTTCCGTTTAAGGATTATTTTTCCATTTTAAGAATATACAAAAATGTCTGAGTGAAATGAGTTTGTAGGAATCATATCCTTAAAGCTATACTAAGCTATAAAAATACGCAGCTACTTGAGTACATGATAGGTGATGGATTGTGATATTATGGTTCAGACAGACAGAACTGAAAGTTCTTTTATGACTTTTTTTTTTTTTTTNTTTTAATAAGTTTTCCGCTCAGTTAGCACCTGTCTACCAGAAGTACACATTCATTTACTGTTATTAGAACTAAGCTGCTGTTTGAGTTGATTCTTCAAATAAAGAAAAGTTGGTT
>PYHW01009827.1:1843-25307 GCA_013186435.1 Turdus rufiventris | reverse complement strand
TTCTGTTTGTCTTCTTCCCTTCCTATGAAAACTTAAACAAAACCCCTTTTCAATTGCTTTGGAAAAATAAGGCTTGGTTCACAAAGCTCAGTTTTAATGGGCTGTGAAAACAGACCGAAAGAATAATTTTAGAAGGGGAAGATAGGGGCTGGCCAAAGTAGGGGCTGAATGTCCTTTCACATTCATTGCTGCAAAAATGGATGCAATTCATAGGAGGAGCTGCAAAGGTCACTAGCTAATAAAGATAATTTATTTCATTCTATGTTTCTGGGTTCTTAGGGATGGGGAAACAGGAAGTCCCTGTATCAGTATAGGAATGCCTGTGAATTTATGGGCAGACCTTCATTTTGAGGACAATTTCCTCTGAAATGTAAAAGTTGATGGGCTAATAGGCAATCTCAAAATACTGTGGATCTGATACAGTGAGAATATTTATATAAGTAGTTGATTTGCATTTCGATTAGATGCTTTGGTTACAAGTTGCTTAAATTTTCTGGACGGTCTGATGCTATAGAGAGAAGAGGTCACTAAACCCTTGCACCCACCAGCCCCTCCCATGTCTCTGTTTCATGTAGAGAAGTTATAATAGACAATCCAAGAAGATTCTGTGTTACCTTGCAGCTGAAGCAGCATCCCAGTTGTATAGAATTTCTTACCTTGTACTCATCTTGCATGCACATAATATTGACCAGCTCATTACTATGTTATTAAATCCTTTTTTACTTATCTATTCATTCCAGGGCCTGTAATCTCAAGGCAAGGCTCTGTGGCAGGAAAGAACTTAATTCAAGCATTTTTGTTCACAGTGGATCAATTACAATATTAATTCACTATAAAAGTTTGCATTAAAAGAACATTAAAGCTATAAATTAAATGAACAGGTTCCAATATGCTCATAATCAGACGTACCATAACAAGTTTAGCTGGGATGCAGCTCTACAGCATAACAGAGAATGACACTGGTGTATTAATACCAGGGTAAAAAACACAACATTGTGAAAATACTTGAAGGGATAACAGTAGAAACACTACAGGAATTTATCTAAAGGGAACAATGAAGTGGAAAATTCGTGACTGTGTGTCACTACAAATGACAAGAAAGTGTCCTAGCTGATAGGATCTGGAGCTATGCTTTGAATATGCCCACCTTTATTCCTGATACTGCTCTGCTGGGTGAGCTACCAGCTTGCTGGGCCTCCATTTCTCTGTCCATTGGATAAGGTTATGGTATTTTTCCAAGAACATTGTAAGTCTTTGGCAGATAGCTATTTCTCACATACCAAAATTCACTTTTTCCACCAAATCCCAAGTGATCTTCCTAAACGATAGAAAGAAAAGAAGAGCAAAAAAGAAAAATTAACTTTAGTAGAATTTCAAAGCAGACAATATATCCCCCTTTTTTTTTTGTAGACAGATTAGGGCTTTTTGCTTTCGGATTTCTTTTTGGCTTGTGCCAACTCTGCTGCTTTGTACTATTAAGTGAATGCAAAGTTCTTGTGTATTTTAATATCTTTCTTGAAGGCAGAAGAAATCAGAGCTTATATTTAACATGAAATAATAATTTCTTTATGAAATCATTTACAAAAATGCAATTTCCTTGAGAAAGTCAAAACAACATCCAGCACCTTGGGTCAAACTTACATGCAAATGGTATGTGTGTATTTTTATAAGGAGGACTACAGAATTCTTCCTTAGAACTTCTGAAGCAAAGCATGCACCAACAGAAGCACAAGGACAGAAAAGCAATGGCCCCTCTGGATCCCCACAGAGCTAATATTTTAAACTTGGATAAATTGCATCTATCAAAGTATGGGCAGCAGCTCTGCATGTGCACTTTTATCTCAGAGTAGCTTATGGAGGGGGGGAGGTCTCAGTGTTTATTACTCATTTTACTGTGCCATCCCATTTTCTATGTGAATGGTTTCATAATGCCTGCATGTGAGCACAGCTTGTTTGAAGTTCTGCCTAAGCTAAATCACCTTACTAAAAGTGAAAGGAAATTGGATGGATTTGGGGTTTTCTCCATTCCCTCTTTTGTATGTTCTTCATTACAATTTGCTTCCTGTTTCATCTCATGTAGGAAATGTTTTAACAAATGTAATCAAAATCCATGATCACATAGTCTAAGATTGCTTATAACCATTACTAGTGCCTAGAATTACTTTTTATTATAGATTTTTCAGGATTTCCAGGAGTTAATGCATGCATATGTACAATGTAATTGCTATATATGGAGCTATATGCAAAGCTTATTATTTAGTCTAAGAAATTTTGTGTATGGAAAGTAGAAAATACTGCTGGTTTTAACGGTTTTATACATTGCCTTCAAGCAAATGCAAGTTCCAGGATTTATTGAAATCCCTGAATACTGACATGTAAATTGAAATAAGTTTCTTAATTAGTGAAAAATTTGTATTAATTACAACTTGAACTTAGATCCCTCACATTGAATACCTCCTGCATCTGTTGTTCACCAGTGAAAGTGAACTAGTTGGGGACATCAGACTGGAAGCAGCCTAGACTTCAGTGATCATGTGTTGGTGCAGTTCATAGTCCTGAGGGATATGGGTCAGATAAGGAATAAAGTTAAGCCCCTGAACCCTAGAAAGTTTAGGAATTCTAGCTGGAAGAATTCCAGCTCTTCAGGGAGATAGTCAGTGGGATTCCCTTGGAGGGTGGGTTTGACAGTTGTCCCTCAGGGACAAGAGACTGAAACAGAGCTGGCAAATCTTAAAGGAAAATCTTCCACAAAGCGCAAGAGCTGGCAATCCCCAGGAGAAAGAAATCCAGCAAGGAAGGCAACAGCCCAGCATGGTTGAATAGAGATCTGCTGGTCAAACCAAAGGGAAAGAAGCAAATGTTTCTTTTGAAGCATTTGAAGCTAGGACAGGTGACCTGCAGATGAAGTTTGGCTGTGTAAAGGTGGGGTGAGAAAGGCTAAGGTAAAGCTGGAACTGAACCTGCAAAGGGACGCAAAGAATAGCAGGAAGGGCTTCTACAAGTGTGTTAAGCAGAAAAGGAGGGTGAAAGGCCTTTTGATAAACAATCCTGGAAAACTGGTAACAATGGATGAGAAGAAGGCTGGTGTACTCAACAGTTTTTTGCCTCGGTCTTCAATGGCAATGTCTCTTCTGACACCTTTTGAGTGGATGGACAGCAGAATGGGGAGTGAGGAAACCAAGTCCCTCTCACTATGTAAAGATCAGGCTCATGACCACCTGAGGAGTCTGAATGCTTATGGAACCTGATGAAATGTATCTCAGACTCCTGAGTGAGGCTGATGCATTTGCAAAGCTATTATCCACGATATTTAAAAATTCATGGCAGTCAGGTAAAGTCCCATGACATTGGAAAAGGAGAAACACTGTGCTCATCTTTAAAAAGGGTGAAAAGTATGACCCTGGGAACTACTGACCTGCCAGCCTCACCTCTGTGCCTGGGAAGATCTTGGAATAGGTCCTCCTAGAAGCCATCCTAAAGCACAGGGAGAACAGGGTGCTGATTTGGGACAGCTAACACAGCTTTACCAAGGACAAGTCCTGCCTGATCAACCTAGTGGCCTTCTATGATGGAGTGACTACATCAGTGGAAAAGGAAGGGTACAGGTGTCATTAGCCTGGACTTCAGCAAAGCCTTCCACACTGCCGCAACATCCTTCTTGCTAAATTGGAGAGAAAGTGATTTGATGAATGGACTGCTAGATGAATAAGAAAGTGGTTGTATGGTCACATCCAGAGGGTAGTGGTCAATGGCTCAGAGTCCCCATGGCCATCACTGAAAAGTGGTGTCCCTCTGGCATTCATATTGAACCAGTGTTATTTAACATATTCATTAATGACATAGGCAAAGGGATAAAGTGCATCCTCAGCAAGTGCACCATGCTGAGTGGTGCAGTTGACACACTTGAAGGACAGGATCCAGAGGAACCTGGACAAGCTTGAGAAATGGGCCCACAGAAATTTCATGACGTTCAACAAGGCCCAGGGCAAGCTGGTGCCTATGAGTCAGGGTAACTTCCAGTATCACTACAGGCTGAGGAATTAACAGATTGAGAGGAGATCTGCTGAGAAGGTCTTGGTTGTGGTGGTGGATGAGTGAGGTGGTTCTGCCTCTTTACTCTGCTCTGGTGAGACCCCACCTCCAATGCTGCATCCAGCTCTGGGGTCTCCCCAGCACAGGATGGACATGGACCATACAGTCAATCAGAAGATGGAGCACCTCTCTTCTCAGGAAAGGCTGGCAGAATTGGGTTTGTTTGTTTGGGAGAAGAGAAGCCTTATGTGTGACCTATTTGCAGCCCTTCAGTACTTGAAGGAAGCCTACAAGAAAAATATAGAGATTTTTTTTACAAAAGCATGCAGTGACAGAACAAGGGAGAATGGCTTCAAACTGATAGAGAGTAGGTTTAGATTAGATATTAGGAAAATATTCTTTACTATGAAGATGATGAGGTACCAGAAGATAGTGCCCAGAGAAGATGTGGATGCCCCAACCCTCAAAGTGTTGAAGTCTAGGTCAGGCAATTTGGTCTAGCGAAAGGTGTCCCTGCCCTTCACAGGGAGGTTGGAACTAAGATCCCTTTTAAGGTCCCTTCCAGCCCAAATGATTCCCTGATTCTGTCACTCTATACAGTCTTCAAAATGTAAGTATGAGACACAAAGAGGTGTATTTGGAAATCAGTTTAAAATGCATGAACACAACTGGTTTTATACTGCATTGATCCAGTTGAACAGATACAAGAAGTATAAAAGTTGAATTCAGCAAGACATGGTAGGAGCTTTTCATACAGATACTTTTCTCTTAGGTCACTTGTGGTATCATGGAAGGTTAAATGCTGACGTATTTTTATACATATATTGCTTAAAACTTCATAGACAATGACAACTTCTGCTATAAAGAACATTTGGTAACAATTTAATTTCAGCAAGTTGAAACACCACTGAAAACATCGTATGCAGCACTACAAGGAGGAAATACATACATACTCATCGCTCTTTCATATTTTTTCTGAGGTACAGTGGAAACTGCTCATTCAGCAGCACTATAGTTCTATAGTTGACTAGATGACAAGATGAACAAAAAGCCATCACCAAAGCTGTCATTTCAATTTCTTACTTATTTTCTCTTTCTCTTTTTTCACAGTTTCTGTTGAAAAGGCTTATATCCCATCTCCTAGACAACGACAAACTGCGAGTAAAAATTTTCAATGTCAAAAATGTCTGGGGAAATGGAAAAAGAAAACTACTAGTGAGAAAACATCAGACATCCCTTATCAGAACTTATGGATATTGGCTTTAGCAGTTACATTAAGAAAATGATGACACATGCTATAACACTGCTTTTTCCACTTCTCTTGAGGCTGGAATGCTAAGACTTCGTCTCTGGGACAGATTTTAGCCTATCTCATCTTCTATGAGTCCATGAGTAACCATTCAAATTAAAAAATGTGCTGGTCTCAAAGAAAATTCAAAAATCCCTACTTTTCAAAACAATCACAGATTTTCATTGCTCAACTATGGTAATTTGTATAGAAAAATCTCCTTGGTCACTACAGTTTATTATACAAAATAAGAGCTGGTCAAAACAATAATTGTTTGAAACTGGAATATTTTGTTCACTGCATGCCAGGAGAGACCTGGTAAAACCCTACTTGGTCTGAATAACCAATTTATTTAAAGAAATAGCTCTGTCTTCATGCTTTGCTATGGACACAATCAATGTTTACACCAACTGGTAGACAGCATTTAATATCAAGAGCTATTAAATATTAGGATTAGGGCAGTATCTGTCAGTGAAGTCCTATAGTTGATTAATCTGAGACATGACTGGTGGTGGAATTAATGAAATTTGAGAAGATTTAAAGAGTTCTGAATTCAAGCTGCATCCAGAATTGTAACTTTCAGATTTGAAACTGATACCAAGATTGGCTAGATAGACATTTTTAACACTATTTTAAGTATTAAAAAGGAGGTATTCTTTATTGCAGTGAACTGGTCATTCAGAGGATCCTCCCGCTAATTGAGTGTGCCAAGCATCAGGTAAACAGAGCTTTCATCATACACATTAATTACATATTCATGAGCTTTCTCCATGTCTTTGATGCATATGTATTACTTTATTTTACATGGATATCAGATGTCTCAATATGGTTATTTGGGACTCTTCTTTGGTCTTCAAAGTCCAGTGGCCTTTTTAGGTAGCTGTCTTTCAACCCCCACCTTTGAGTAAGCACAATATAATTGTTTTGCATAACTTCTACTTGGTCAGCCTTACAGAGATGAGCTGGCATCTCACTTCTCTTGCCTAACACTTGTTTGCTTAAGTTACATTCTTTATCTACTTCTCCAAGGCTATGTTGCTCTGTTCTAGTGTTCTTAGATTAAAATGATTTGTTCTACTGTCCTTTTCAAATTAAAATCTAATTGCAAGATTGCGGACAGTGGCAGAAAAAATGAAATATAAGAGATAGAGATGAATATAATGAAATATAAGAACCTTACTCTTTTATTTGGATGCCTTACTACCTACAGGCTTTCTGTTATCAACTGGGGCAGAGTTCTCTTCTTAGTAGCTGGTACTGTGATGATTTTGGATTCAGTATTTGAATAATGTTGATAATGGATGGATATTTTAGTTGTTGCTTGGTAGAGCTTACCCTGAGCCAAGGACTTTTTAGCTTCCTGTGTTCTGGCACTGAGGAGCTGCACAAAAGGAGTGCAAGAAGCATGTCCAGGAGAGATGGCCAGAGCTGACTGAAGGGATACTTCATACCTTAGAGTACCATGCTCGATATGTAAATTGGGTTTTGGGGGGTTTTTGCTGTTGTTGTTTTTTTTGTTGTTGTTGTTGTTTGGGGTTTTTTTGGGGTTTTTTTTTGTTTCAATTATTAAATTGTTCTTATTTTAACACAGGAGAATTATCTTTTCTCCTCTATTCTCCCCTTCAGCATGGGCGGGAAGTAAGGATAGTGTGATCACCTTGTGTGGTACTTGATGTTGGCTGGGGTTAAACCACAACATCAGATCTGACAGAGGAAGAGGAGAATTTGATGAAAGGCAATGCAGCAGCCCTGTCTTTCTGAACAACTCTGTCTTTTCATAACAGATAGCATAAAACAACAGTATGGGGTTGACTGTAGGATGCACAGACTAATAATAATCTGCCTGATAATAAGCATTACCTTCCCTGTCGCTTCAAATGACTTGCTCTACAGCTTTCCTAGGATTCTGAAAGTTGCTTTATTTGAAAGATTTAATATTTGTTATGTGCAACTCTTAGATTTCCTAAAGTTCTTTTATTCTGCCTTTGAATGTTTAAAAGTTCTGTTATCTTCACCAATATTAGTAAGGAGACCAAAGTTTGACTGAGAACTCCTTGGTTATAACACTCCATATTCATGCAAATATTTATTCAGTTCCCATACATGCAGAACTTTAAACATCTGCTGAGGCCATTGAAATTCACTTTTCTTCAGTGAATTATCTCTCTGAGGAGCTGCAAGCCAAATGTGCTTATTCAGATACGATGAAAACTTGCTAGCAATGCAACCTTAGCTTTTGGCATATCAAATGAAACTAAACTTGTTTATTATATGTATTTTAAAACTCACTTTTCTTACATTAACAAAAAAATAGTAAAGCCTTCAAATTATCTGTAGGATAAAAATTGTTAGTGGTGTGTGTCTGAGTGTGATGGTAAATACAGGCACAGGGAGAAAAGGAATAGCTTCCCTTGATTTTTTAATCTCTTGTCCATGTCTCAGATGAAACATCTGATTCCCTTAGAGACTCAATTTCACTAAAATTTTAATATATCCAGTCATAGTGTTTTAAACAAATGTTGAATATCATACTAAACTGAGAATTGTAGACAGAAACTATGTGGGTTACAAAGAAGTGTAATGTCTTGTAACTTAAAAATAACTCGATCTGTCAATGAAATTTTTAAACAGCAGACATATTCTGAAAGCAGATACTTAATATTAGTGTAGTACAATCCCAGGCAGGATATGTGGGGATGCTTTCTCACGGTCCCTGGGAAGTTCTGCCCTCCCTCCCTAGCAGAACAACTCTCTCCTTACAGAATTGGCTGTGACCAAACTCTTCTTAGACCTACCACACAGAGCTGCACTGTGCTGGGCAGCTTTTTTCTTTGTCCAGGGCAGAATAGAAGCAGAGCTGTGGCTTCTAAGAGGAGATGGCATGCTTCGTCTCCACTCTCAAGCTACAAAGTTTTCACTATTATATTTGATTAAAGAGAGGGTCTGTCTTTTCAAATAACACTGGGTATGATGATTTATGAAATAACTTTAAAACTGTGGTTGAAGTGATGAATTACATTACTAATTAAGTCTATACTGATGTTTTTGCAACCAACAGGAATACTGAGCTTATTCACATACCTTCTTGCATACCTATTCTTATGCTATCTTAGTTTGAGAGATGTTGTCTGTACTTGTGTTCTTTACTGAATATGCAAGTTAGTCATGCAAGACTAAAAACAGTTTCTGTAGGCCAAAACGTCATTTTTATGCTTAGAACTCAAGTAGATAGTGGCTTTCAAAGTGAAGATACTCAACAGAAGAACTAAAAATTTATTCAAATGACACGATCTAAAATTATGCTTCTGAAAATCATACTTCAAGGTTTTGGATATAAGAACCAGCTGAAAATATGGGCATCCAAACCTACATATATGCATTGTGATCAGCCTAACTTTTGAAGGCCCAGTGCCTATCTCCAGTGTATGTAAAAAAAGCTGTGAGTAAACTATATTAAGATTCTTACATGAAAGGATTCTTTAAAGAACTGAACTGCAGAACACTGATTTTTTTTTTATTCCCATTTGCTTAGGCAGATTTGAATCCGTTCTTAAATGCAAAAGAGAAGATGTAAGCCAAGCTTTTTAATATATGCCAGTTTCTAACCTGGAATTCAATATATGTGACAGTTCTACTACTGAGAAAACATCCATTTTGGTCCTCTCCTTGACAATATGTTTTTTTCTGAGCCTTCAATTCCCTGGAAACATACCCTTCAAGTCAACTATGGGAAAAAAGATTGGATAAGAGAAACAATATTAATTTTATCTGCCTCCTAATTTGCATGAGAGAATGCAGTTTTCATGTCTTCCTCAGCACACTGTCATAGCAATTTTTCCAGGCACCTGCTATCATATGCTTAGCTCAGTGAAATTATTCTGTCTTCATGCATTCAATTACACACATTCTGTTTCTGCTCATAAAGAACTTAAAATAAATGGCAGGAGGTACATGTAGACTCAAATTAGGTGAATCTCTCCAATATATAGGTTTTAAGATCTTTTTGTTTTGTTCTTTTTTTACAGAGAAAATGTTCAAGAATAAGTATAGCTAGTATAAACATTGGCTACAGGAATGTGAAATAATTTTGAGTAGATTAATACATATTTAAGGCATGCCTGGAAGCTGAGTTTTAACTTGAAAAGTAGATATAAGCCTTTTTGCTTCTTTTCATGTGTATAAAATTTTAAGAATAAAATTACACATCCAACTGAAATATCTGTAGAATTATAAAAGTGCCCAAAGAAAAAAGCTGAGTGTATACAAATTCATACAAAACAGCTTCCACAGCAACATTCTCCTCAGGAGAAGAAACAACCATATTAGCAAAAACATAAGGAAAACCATGAAATAGAAGATTCATATGAATTTTAGAGGACAAGATTCATATGAATTTTAGAGGACACTAGATAAATTCATGAAATAATATTATTCCTGAACTTTGAAATTTCTTTAGAATTTCACTGGCTTCTTTTCTCGATGTTTATAAAAGCATAGATATTGTTGGTTTGGTTTGGTTTGGTTTGGTTTGGTTTGGTTTGGTTTGGTTTTTTTAAGAAAGATTACAGATAGAAAGTGAAGTGCTTGAATGTTCTTACATTAAAATGCTTGTCAATCTTAATTAAGTTTCTTGATGTAAGTTCATTCAGTGATATTACATACAGCAAGATGATTAAATCGTTTTGCCCAGCTCCATCGTACAAAAATCGGGGGTGGGGGGGGGATTGTCATCAACCACTTAAGGATTTCCTTAAGGATTTGCTTTTTTAAGCTAATAACAATATTAGTTAATCACAATATAGGTGGTAAAGCTCCCTATAGGCAGTGAAGGTGCAACTTTTTCTGACAAAAACACTAAGGCACAACTGATTACTTAAGATGGACACATAACAGCCAACAGAAGTTTATTAATAAAAGAGCAAAACTCTCATTAATATTTTGCAGACAAAATTTTACTTGACGTTTATAATTCCAGACATATCAGTTAAGGTTACGTAATTTGGGTTGTTTTCGAGAGATATGATGCAGTGGGTTGACCTTGGCTAGCTGCTAGATATCCACACAGTTGCTCTCTCACTTCCCCTCTACAAGAGGACTGGGGGAGGAATACGACAAACAAAAGCTTGCAGGTCGAGATAAGGACAAGGAAATCAAGTATCAAATACCATCATGAGCAAACCAGACTCAACTTGGGGAAAATTAATTAACTGTCTATAAAAATAGAGTTGAATTAAAATACTCATAGAATTATTTAAAATTTTGGGTTGGAAGGGATCTTAAAAATATCATCTAGTCCAATTCCCCTGCCATAGGGAATCCTTCACTACACCAGTTTGCTCAAAGTCCCATTCAAACTGATCTTGAACTCTTCTAGGTATGGGGCATCCACAAGTTCTCTGGGCAACCTGTGCCAGTGTCTCACCACCATCATCATCATAAAAAAAAAAATATCTATATCCTTTTTTAATTTACTCTCTTGCAGTTTAAAATAATTTTTCCACTTCTCATCAATAGAGGTGAAAAGCCTCTTGCTGGCATTCTTACAATTCCCCTTTAGGGTCTCTTATAAGAAAGGCTGCAATAAGGTTTCCCAAAAACTCTCATCTCTAGGCTGAACAACTCCAACTCTCTCAGATTTTCTCCACGGAAGAGGTGTTCCAGCTCTCTAACTATTTTTGTGGCCCATTTCTAGACCTTCTTCTAATAAGTCTGTGTCTCCTATTCTAGGGACCCCAGAGCTGGATGTAGTACTCCAAGGGGGATCTGATCAGAGCAGAATAGAGAGGGAGAAAGGGAGAACCACATCCTTGTACCTGCTGGGCAGGCTTCTTTCTGTGCAACCCAGGTGACCATTGACTTCCTGGGTTGCAAGTGCAGTTTGCCAGCATGTCTGGTTTCACATGCACCAGTATTTTCAATTTTCCTTCTGTAGGGCTGCTCTCAATCCATTCATCCCCCAGTCTGTATTGATACTGAGTTCTTCCTTGACCCACATGCAGGACACTGCACTTGGTAAATTTAGTGGTGTTCAGAGGGGCTAATCCATACACTTGTCAAGGTCCCACTGGATAAAATCCATCCTCTAAAGGAAATCTGCGTCACCACTTAGCTCAGTTGCTCTCTGCCACACCTGCCTACTCACGCTTTTCACCTGCTCACTCCACTGTGGTGGACTGCAGTCCACCAGGACAAACATACCCCAGTGTGGACTCCTCCTGGACTGCAGGTCTGCTAATGACTGTCAATAAGTGAATCATTTAGTTCTGGAGGAGACACTACTCACACTAGAAATGAGAACTCCTTGAGCTAAAATCAACAATCCCCTTTTCCTCACTCGAATACTTTTGAGTACAACATCTTTTCTAGCATGCAGAACTCTGTACTTTAACTAGATGGAGGAAAGAGGTGTATGTATTTAGGCAGTACCTAAAGTAAGTGCCTACTTCAGTGACCAAATATCTTTGAGCACTTCACAGTGTGAGTTTTCTATCTCCAAGAATTTATTTAGAGTGCTGGAAAGAGTCAGCAGCAATGGCAACCCTCAAACAAATTCTATAGACATCTGCCTCTCTCTTCTGGGTACACTGTGATCCTACATTTCTAGTTTTAGACTTTATTTAAATGCGTAAGGATGGTAGTGAGATCATCTGCTCCTTTTGGAAAGGTGAAGACAGAAATATTGTATTATGTGCAAATAACTTCATGCTACTTTTATTTTTTCTCACAGTATATACGGACGCATGTTCAACAAAATTTCTGAATTTGAGAATTTGAAAGATGCTTGAATTTTTTTCTCTTCAATTTATTATCCCAGAGTATAAATCAACCTTTAAAGGAAAAAAATGTTTTTTCTTAAAAATAAGTATTACACTTTTTTTGTGTGTAATTCTGAGCAATAAAAATCATACTGTGATAGTGAGAATAAAATTGCAGCAGTAGTCAGACTAGCAAAGGAATAAATTAGAAAAAGCATCTTAATGCATAACAACATTGTTCAAATAATGCAATTAATATAACAGGATGTTGACTGCAATTAAGTATCACACCAATGAGTTGTGGGATTTAGATGCTGCAGAAAAAACACAATCTTTCAGAGCTAGTGCAAATGTCACTAGATGCTATCAGCCTACTACTGCTATTATTTTCAATTTTAATATACAAAATAATTGAAATAATTCAAAAGCATGGGTGAGAGTACAAACCATACATGTACAGAATCATAGAATCATAGAATGCTTTGGACTGGAAGGGACATCTAGCTCCAACACCCCTGCCACAGGCAAGTACAATAATTGAGAAAAGTCTAAAAACGTGGTTTGACCGTAAAGCTCAACCTGTTGAGTTTTTTGTTGACATAGGAGGAGCTACCTGAATAATGAGAAAAAAGGTGTACTGGGAAACCACCAGTGAACGTTTCTGTGGCAAGTTTGACTGACTTTTTTCTTATATTTGCTTGAATTTTTACTCTGAGGTGAGTAGAAAAAGCCAAATGGTCATTGATTCTGCCTCCTTATGTCCAGAATAGCTAAATACATTTGATTTCATGGAAGATTTTTACTCTTCAGTATCAATATTAACCCACATGCACAACTCAGTCCTTCCATCACAAATGAGAACTTTGGAAGTGAGCAATCTGCAGAATATTGTTCAAGGAAAATGACAAGATAACACATCTTTTATGGTTTTACTTTGTGCTTATTTATATAATTGAAAGTATATTGTAGAGGCATTCAGAGAAAATGTATCCTGATCAAAGCATGCTACTTTGAAGAAATTTTGAAAGCATTTACAGGAAAAAACAAAACACAATAGTAATTTCTAACTCCAATTAAGTTCAGTGTATCTTAGTAAGTGTGCCTTATTAGGTAGGCAGGAAAAAAAATCTAGAATTGTCTTTCTGACATGCCATTTATGAAGTCCTTAAAACAGAGATTCCCTTCATCATTTTGTAACAGATTTAGGTGTGAATAGTAGACCCAAGGTATTCCTACTATGTGTATCTGTTCCATCAAATGATTTTTCCCTTAAAGACAGAAAATTGCACACTAGAGTCTGAAATAGGAAATAAATTGAAAGCTAAAGACATTGAACAGGGCCCAAAAGGAAAGGAAAGAGCTGTTGGCAATTTTGTCCTACATAAACTCTTAGCCATCATCAAGATAAAGTATGTGTAGAACTTTGTTCACCAGCAGACTGGTGATGTCAAGTGCACAGCACAGTTTTTGTGATTGCAAGTCATTTTGTGTTTCCATGGTCAGCTAAAAAAGAGAAAATGACTGTTATGTGCAATTCTGATTTCTTTGAGTTAACACAAGACGTTATGTTCTTTATGTAAGGAGGTATCTTCTCATGTTTTATTCCTTAAAAAATAATGAAAAAACCACAACAACTGCAGTTACTGCTCTGAACATAGCACACATACATTTCTCTGTGTGATTCTGGTGTTATTCATTCTTTTCTCAGTTGTCCACTTCTCATGATTTTAGTGCCAGGCTCGAAATACCTATTTTTGTAAAAATCTGTTACTTTATAAATAATCTAGCCCACACATGATGAGAAGTAACCCTGTCATCTGGAGAACTAGAAACTCTCTAGTCCCACAGTTAAAAAGCAGAACTTTATAAAAATCTAGTCTCCTCTCCCTACTTTTGTATGAAAACTATATAATGAAAATGTTCAATAGCATATGAAATAAATACACAGTTTTAAAAACAAATGGGATTTTATTTGCAATCAGCAAATTCTACAATCAGCCTATATAGCATATATATCCTGACATGTTTGAAGGAAACAGTGAAAATTTATCTGAAAAAACTCAGGGTGTCTTATTATAGAGTATATTTTAATGGTAAAATCCGTGATATGAACAAACTCTTTAACCCCTGTGATCCATTTTTTATGGTAATGTTTGTGGCAAAGAAAGAAAAGGAAGTGACAGATTCTTTGCTATCACTCCGACTAGCATCCAGCAACAAAGTAACACAGTAAATTACATGAAGACAGAGATCATTCCCCTATTTATTTTCTATTTAGAACCACACACAAAATAAGCTTTTTAGTGTAAAGCTTTGTTTAAAAAAACAAACAAACAAACAAACAAACAAAAAATCCACAAGACCAATACAAAGAAGAACTGGTTGCAATTGTTGTCAAAAAACACAAGCTGCTATTTCAAGTAGCAACAATAAAGAGTACTTTCCAACCCTTAGGTACTACAGGGATTTTCCTCCCTATGACAGCTGGCATATATTTCTATAAAATGTTGAGTACTTATTTAAAATCTATGTATAGAATTCTATTTGGTGTAGAAAGGGAATATTTTTATTGTTACTCACTATTGAAATTATGTTTGCCCTTTTATTTCTTTCAAGCACATAACAAAGACTTTGAAAAGTAAAAGGGTGTTCTGCACTGAAGGATCCGTTTTGCAAAATTTGCACCAAATATATTGGCCTGAGAAAGCTGATAGCATATGTTTTGCCAAAACAACATCACTGCACCAAACCACTTCCTGATGAATTACAGAAGTTCTGGTTCCTGTTCCTTCTTCTGCAAACACTGGTGCTTCTAAAATTATGAGTGCATTTTTCTGAAGAATGAATTAATAAATTAATATTTCATATTTGCATTTAGTTCCCAAAACTAAGATTTGCGAATGCTCGCCCCGTTGGAATTCTTGTGGTGCCAGTTGTGGCATTTTGGTTCTGTTTTTCTCAGCACACTTTCATGCCAATGATGTATCACTGTCTCATTGGGAGAGAGCTGCCATGGTGTCAGTCATGATAAGTAAAGAGCACAGGTGGCTTAGCCTCCCAATTCCTGGGTGCTGTATTTTCTCACAGAAGGAGGTAAAGGATGGGTAACCTCTGTGAAAGCTAGCAGTGGCTGTCTTTCAGCTGCCAATTTTTATTGCTAACTGACAGGCCTTGAGTGCAACTCAAATATAGCAGGAGTCCAAAAAAGCACTTTAAATAATAAATAACATTTTAAAAATAACTAAGCTAGTAATTAAAAATATAGTCTGCAAAATACTTTTTTTTTCCCTTGTGGCAACTGAAACAAGATCCCAAAGAAACTGTTTTTCAGGGTCAGCCCAAACCCTGAGAAACCTTCACTAGAAATGTTGCAAAGTGAGATTGGCCTCATGGAATGCTGAAGAGGAGGAACAAAACCTAACCAAACAAAAACCAACCAAAAAAATTCCAGAAAGTTACAATCTCTTTATCTATTTACTCATCTATATCTTTATCCTTTTAAAGGGATATCTAGCCTCTGACTGAAAAGGCTACTCAGGATCTTGTTTTTTTGAATTTGTTTGCCCTTCCCATCCCCGCCCCCCCCACCCCCTGCCCCAATCTCATTTGCTCATTGCTGGATTTTTCATGTATATTCTGCTCAGCAGAGAAATTGGCACATTTAGGAAATATTTGAATAGATATTGCCATATAAATGTCAAATAATAGCATATCAAGGGGATTCTTCTTTACACAAGAAACATGGCATTGAGTTTGTATTCCCCTATAAAGATGAGGCTTCATGTGCAAGTACTTGACACATTGTTTTACTCTTTGCCTGTGACAGTTTGTTGTGGTCATTTGGGGACTATAGTACAGCTCTTGCATTTCCAGCATCTCTAATGTTTTCCATTCAAATGAATTTTTAAATGCTTGGTTCCACTCTGGAACTGTCACAGTTGAAGTGAGTGCCTTAAGGTATTTTTGCAGGGTCTTGAGAAAATCTGGTGCTAGAGAATAGATTTCACCAAGTGGCAGCACAGAAAGCATAATAATAACTTAACAGAAAAAAAATATTCTGGTTTTGCAAAACTCCTGTTTGCAATTGCTAAACCTGAAAATACCATATTTGTAGTAGCAAGTGATTATTTTTTGTTTAAGTCTCATCCTTAAGATAGCTGAAATGGAAAGCAATTCTTATTGAAGTAAAATATTATGATTTACTGACAATAAATAAAATTAACTTGCTTTGGATATGTAAGAAAGAATTTCTACATCATAAACATTTTGGATATTCTGAATTTGTGAAAAAGGTTTTTTTGAAAATGTTTAGTTTTTCTGCAGGTTATGGGAACTATTTTATTCCTTAAACTGATATCAGCACAGAGGAAGGATGGTCAATTTTGGTCTCATTAGATGGCCATGCCATTTTCAGAGTCCTGCTTTGCTGCAGTCTGGTATTTTAGTTTTCCATGCTTTTGTTTTTTAGCTTTCCAGTACAGTGATGGCACGTGATCAGCTCCATGAGCATGGCCACAAGGATAAAATACAGTTAGGTCACACGGAAAAGGAGATAATCTTCTTTTGTGTTTGCTCCATGTCAACAGCTCTAGTGGTACCATAGGAATGAGTGGTTGCCTGGGGAGAGCAGAAGCCATCCCATTGGAAAGCAGCACAAATAGGGCTGCTCCATGAGGGGGCCAAGCAAGTGACCCCAGTGCAGGTTTGGGGCTCACTGAGAGGGCTCCTGCCAGCTCTGAGCTGAGCCAAACTGGAGGTGGTCACAGGATCTGCTGGCAATCCAGGGACCATTGGTCCAGGATGAAGCAAGTCTCATCTAGGGTCAGCCCAAGAAGTCCAAAGAGGGACAGCAAAAGCTGAGCTGGACACAATCTGCCTGTAACATAGGTCCAAAATGACAGAGATAAGGTTACACAGAGTGCTGATACAGTCACTGAGCCAGGTCATGGAGCGTCCTGGGTCACCCCAAATGTTACTGCATTCCGTCTATCTGTGCCCAAAATTGTTATTGCCTCTTTAAGCTCCAGCCTTGAGGCTGAGGGGGAGTGTCTGGGCTTTTTAAAAAGTCAGGTCACCCAAGGATATGTCTTGGCTCTGACTCTTTGCTTTTGGTTCTTGCAGGGAGAGTGCACAGAGGCAATGCTGGCAGCAGCTCCCTTCTGGTTTTCCATCTCAGGGGGTCCTTCAGACAAGTTTCCATGCAGCAGTAGTAACAACTCAAGAAGATTAATTTCTCACTCAGAAACTGTTTCAAGGTGAATTTTACAACACCTGTTGGCAGTATGGATCCAGGATTAGGGTCAGACCATGGCACGTTGGCACTCAAGGGTCCATTTGTCTTCCTCCCCTCCACTGGGGCAAGACCCAAGACAGCAGCAGCACCATCACCAGTGTATGCAGCCTGCAGGGTGTGTCATCTGCCTTTGCTGGTGGAGCTGCTGTCACCAGAGCCACAAAGACTGGGGGGAGGGCTGCTGGCATCCTTCCTCTGTGTCCCCCGATACATAGTGGAGGGGTGCTCTAGGCAGTCCCTGAGATTTCAGAAATTTTGTAATTAATGGTTATTCACTGTTATTTTTTTGCCTCTTGCTGTTTCGCTTTTTAGTAAACTGTTATTTTTTTCACTTATATTTACTTGTATTTGTGTCTCCTTATTGGTGGAAATGGATTGGTTAAAACTAAAGGGGAAGTAACTAATTTTGAAGGATCTGCCTCTTAAACCATCTTAAAACAAAAAGTATGGGGGAATGGGGTTGAACTTTAGGTGCCCAGAGTGTAGATCAGACAGGTGAAATTTGCCCTACAATGAAAGTTCTTAGTCTGACCGATGGGAACAATTCTTCATTTGCAATTCCAAAGTTTAAAGGGAATAGATAACTATGTTACAAGGAAAACTCTTAAATTAAGATGGAAAATTTAAGAGTACTGTAGTCCACCCCCTTATACTGTTAGAAATACCAAGTAGAGATGGTGTCCAATGCCACGAATGCAGTTACGTAAACAGTAGATAAGATGTTGGGAAGTTACAGAATACTTGGGAGCATGTGTTAAGCAATGACATATGATGTGCATGGGGAATGGGAGGACTCACTGGAAAAAATACATTCTAACATCAAAGGAAGCGTTGGAACTAATTTAGTGTGGGAAGGAAGACTAGGGAAGAAGATGATGGGATGATGGTGTGATGGTGATTCTAATCATGATAATCGCAATCCTGTCTGTAGTGTATGTTTAAATAGAAAGGAAGTAAATAACCAAAGAAGCAAAAGTGTTACTGGTTTTGCTGCTCTTGGGTTTAGGGTGGGTGAGCCCTTTTTTGGAGGGGAAAAAGTTTTTCTTTGGTTTATTTGAATGTATTTCATTTAGCTTGTTTGAATTGGGTAAGTTTCGTAAAGTAGGACAGAAGTTGACACAAAGTTTAAAACTCCTTTGTCATATTTTAGTTTTGCATCTCTGAAACTCCTCTTAGTCCCTGCTTACCTGTCTTGTTTCAAGGTACCTGTCTCAAGATTTGTTTTCACATGAACCTTGCTTTTCAGACACAGCAAATGGTCACAGAAATGTGACAGCTTGGGCTTTGGACTTCAAGCAAAATGTGTCCTGGGCATTTATATACAAAATACACGCTTCTATCTGCCAGAACAGATATATGTTAATAAAGTCACAACTATTCTTTAAAGTATCTTTTTTTCATTTCCTCACAAGTCTCTCTGAGTTTAGAAGTTCCATGTAAACTCAGAAAAATCATTTTATATCCTGAACATGCCATCTAGTTCAAGATTATTTGTGTTTAATGTCATTAACTTTGGATAGGCAGGTTCTCAAAGGTACATTTGATTTTTTTCCTATAATTATCTGAATAAAAATTATCTCCTAGGTTTTTCTACTGCTAAAAGGGCAATAGAATCACTTGTGGTGTGAAGCTCAGAAAAGAAACAACATTTATGGTAAGCCCTACCTGCCAAGAAATCCATCAAGTTCCATGTCCTGCTTTGGTTTGTCATCTTTTTCACACTGAGAAATACCATCCTGTGTGCTCATTATGTAACATTGCCTTTAGTGTTTGTTTTCCCCAAGTATATGCAAACAAAATGCAGATAGTGCTTGGATTTGGTTAAAGGAGACTAGAGATCAGGAATAAGTGATTGTGAAAATCAAGGCAAGGTGTTGTCACATACATTTATGTACTTTTTTTGCTACTACTATCTTTTTCACTCATGATGTCTGCCTTCTTTTATAGTAAACCATGAAGCAAAAGGCTCATATTCAGCTTCTTAACCCAGAAACCTAGATGTGGCTGCTGTCTTCTTTTGCTTCAGAGAAGTCATAGTCTTGTTCAGAATTTTGAGCCAGAATTACAGCTACAATTTCAGTGTAGCAACTTCAAGTCTTACTGCTAAGAATTTTGCTATGGCTGTTTTTCTTAACATTTTATAAGGCAGCTGGCTGCAGACCTCATCAAATCTTGCAAGGTAACTAGCTGTCTGTTATTGCACCTCTCATTGCTTTCTTCATAAGCTATAAAGAGCAAATTCATAGACTGATGAAATTCATTGGGAGGTAAAAGGGCTTATTTGAAAGACTGGCAAGGTCGTTTCCTACATCTAGCACGTGTATAAATTCCATCACAGTGGTTTTAATGTGACGACTGTACAGGCTCCCTACAAAGACTAGCAGGGAATACCACATCTAGATTCTTGTTTGTAAAACACTGGGTCTTGCTTTTGGATGTAATTCTAGGGCTTTAACTCAAGAACATTTGGATGCATAACACAGAGTCAGAAGACTTTTAGAAGACCAGAGAAAATGATTGCTTAATACTAAAAGAACTAGGATTTTATAATAAAGTTCAAAGGCTCTTGTATCTTACAGCATAACTGCTTTGTTACATAAGGTCTCTAAGGATTCTCTTATTCAGATTTTCTGCATATTCCCTTCAAGTTTCTTCCATCTTCAGTTCCTTGTTTTAAAATCAATATAAAGGTTGATGTTTAAATAATATTTACCTGAATCTTCAAAATTTTTAAGAGCAAACTCAGGATGAAATATCTTAATTTTGTCTACAGTCAAATTTAAAATTTCTGTGTGTGTGTGTACATGTACACATGATTGTGGGCATGTGTAGATTCTTGCTTGCCTCTATAATTATATGTTTATTCCCACCTAACTATATCTTGTTAGATTAAATTACAATTTTTCTCCAAATCTACTATTTATTTATCTATCTCCTGTTATTATGAGCATTTGTGCTTGAAAAACATACTCTGTAATCAGAAATATTTCTCTGGATTTCTTTGGGGCAATATAGGTTCTGGTTGAATGTCTGTGCTAATTTTCACAAACTATTTGTTGTAGGATTATAGGCAGCAGGGATCTTCTCTATGGAGACACATTTGCTTACTTTGCCATGCTGCCAGCAAAACAAACTTTCAAGCTTTAGGCAGAAAGACAGCAACTTTAGGAGGAGAATAGAGAGGCAATAGCTTTCAAATACACCTATCTATTTCACTTTCCCAAATGGATATCTTGTTCTAAATAACTACATAATATTTCCATCACAGCCATTAATGTGCAGGGTTTACAGCATATATTTAAGTTTAATGGATTTTAGTTTACCCTTGAGAGAAGGGCAAAGTCTCAGTAGGGCAACCTTGCTTCCTTTAGACAAGATATAAGCTACAACTGTGCAACTGCAGAGCAGATCTAAAAATAGCTTTCTGGCAGTACAGTACAAAGCAATGAAGTATAAAAGCAAGATACTCAGTCTTGTACTGCAATTACCTGCTCACTGGAGATTTTTCTTTAATCCAAAGTATTATGAAAGAAACAATTTAATACATAGGCACATAAATTTTTCTATTACATAAGTTAATTGTACTTCATGGAATTGCAATTGCCCAAACTCATTCAGCTCATACAAAGGAAAAGATAAGGTGTCAGAGTACAAAAAAAATAAATTCCTGTTATAGTAAGAGTAAGAGCCATTTCAGCAACTATAGCTAAATCTCATTTTACATTAAAAAAAACCAAAAACACAAAAAATCCCAAAAAAACCACCCCAAAAAACCCAAGAAACCCAAGAGAGTGAGGCATTTTATTGCAAGCAAAGGCAGTGAGGAAGAGACAAAGACATAACTGAGTCTATTCCTGAACAAGGTCTTCAATTTTGAGGCAGCCATGCTCCTCATCTCATTTTGGGCAAGGAGATATTTAGTCTTGGTGATACACAGTTCAACAATCCCAGGAGTCAACAGGATCTTACACAAGGCTCTTAATGTATCAACATCACACTTTCTAAGCATCCTTTTCACTTAGACAAGGAAAAAAATCATTCATTGGGCTAACTGAAAATGAACAAGCATCCTATTAAAATGGGATTGGTTTGTGTATCATGTTGGTGTACTGGTTCAACAGACAAAATAATCAGCTGACTTCCTAATTATGTACAAATATTGGTTTGATATTTTTAAATTTCTTAGATCTATTATTTTGAAATTGGATGTATATAATGCTATTCATGTCCATCTTTGTTGTCCTTAAATTAGCAGCAAAATTTAATTTTGTTTACTCTAATGGTCTGTCCATTATTTTGCCTTAGTTTTCTGGTTTGTTCTATAAGCTTGGTAGCTCACACTAGCATCATGAACAAGATACTACAAGGGACTGTGGAGAGATCACACTGATAACATGGTGGTGAGATCACCAGCAGAAACCTTACTAGCTTTAGTGGTTGCCCTCTCACAGAGTAATAGTCTTTTTGAAGTGAAGTTTTTATAATGCCTAAAACAGGGACACTGCCTCTTCTCTCATCTTTTGAAAAAATTCTTAAAACTTGTTCTTAAAAAGTTCAAATACACTATTTCTGTAAAAGCATCTGTCAAGACTGGAAATTTGGCTGTTACCATGAATAAACTCAACCTTTTTTGGTGGGGAATATTGCTTTTTCCTCCTTTTGCCCCTGGTTTTTAAACTTTGATCTAGCACCAAAATACTGCTGTGCTGTGTCTGTACTAATATTTAACTAACATATATATTTGTGAAAAGATCATCATCTTTAAGTACTCCAGCAAGGTAAAATAAAGCAGGAAGCAAATCATTAGTTTATTATTAAAAGTGATTCTTAATCCTCAGTGTTCTGGATACAGAACTGCAGGAAAATGTTACTTCTGGATGAAAGATATTGAGTAAGTGTTTGGTAGAGCATAACTGGTCTTATTTGTGTTGTTTTCCATTGATGTTCATTGAATATAGATGATTCTTCAATCTAGGAAGAAGGTAGCTCATTTGCTTTGCATTTTGACCCATCATAAGAAGCAGCATAATTTTTGTCTCTATTGTTTCTTTTTATCACACAGAGTGGTAGGTCCTTGTTTCATGGCCTGGCTATCAGAAGTGGAAAATTCTCTGAACTTCAGAGTAGTAAATTCATAAAGATATTAGGAGTCATAGCTGGATTCAATGAAAGAGGTAGGTATCTGAATGAGACTTATGCAGAATTTTTACATGCATTTTGTATATTAGATAAACATGCCTTTATTTCTTTAACAGACTTATCTATCTACAATTTCTAAAATCTATTAAAGTATTTTATAAAATATGTTTGAAAAGCAGAAGCAAGCATGATGCAGATTTAACACTCTTCATTGTTAAAATTAAGGAATTATTTCAACACAATGCAAAGATTTTCTTTGCTTGCTACCAGTTCAATTTGATAGGAAAGAGATGAATGATAGATACCAAGTCTCTTGCTGCCAAAAAACTATTTCAAAAGGAACTCCTCAAATGTGTCCTTTTTACTTCTGAAAAATGGTACCATTTCCACATATATTCCTGAGTAGAAAGATGCCTTTGAAAATACAGTATAGGATATCTTATACAGCACGGGATCTGCAACAGGTGACTTATAGCCATCCAGCTTTTCATTGTCAAAGCTTTACTTTATAACTATGTTAATGTAATTGTATTGACTATACACAAACACTTAAAGCTTATTTGTTGATTTAGGCTCTCACTCTCTTAAATACACTAAGCACCTTCCAGAACTTCAGTCTCAGCTTTTTTATTTCTTCTCCATTAAACTAATGAAAATTTTAACTGCTTAACCACCCGAAACATTATTGGTTTGTGACATTCAAGTTTGCATTAGGCTACTTTTCTCTAGGCCTTTTTATCCTGCCCACACTCAGAACTCGCATCCAGAGAACCAAACCCTAAGTTCAGCAGGATTCTCCAGTTCCTCTTCTGCTCAAAAGAGCAGAAAAAACCCTGCAGTTTCTGCATTGAATGGTTGACAAAATGCATCTTGGATCATTAGCTGTCATAGGATGCAGTGGTTTCCACCTTCTTGAAACCTCAGAATACCAGTCAGGTTTTTAATACATTCAGGAAT
>PYHW01009818.1:56837-74043 GCA_013186435.1 Turdus rufiventris | reverse complement strand
CATTTTGGGGTTTGCTGAACACACTGCCCATTTTAACTTCCCTGAACTCACTGCCCATTTTGGGGATTTGGGGTTTCCTGAACCCACTTCCCATTTGGGGTTGCTGAAACACTGCCCATTTTGGGAATTTGGGGTTTGGGGTTTCCTGAACTCACTGCCCATTTGGGGATTTGCTGAACCCACTGTCCATTTTAATTGCCCTGAACCCATTGCCCATTTGAGGTTTACTCAACCCAGAGCCAACGTGGGGTTTGCTGAACCCATTGTCTATTCCAGCAGTACCAGAAACGAGCTCCAAGGGTGCTGCCGTGGGATCTCTGTCAGTAAATTCCATCTGTGAAAATGCCTTTGTGCCGGGGAGGGGTTTTCCACTCTGGATGTAAAATACCCAAATCTCACACAGGAATAAAAACCTTGGCCTTGGGTTTAGGTATCGGAAAGATGTGAACCCCAGGTAAAATTTCAGCCTCAATTCCAGCTGTATAAAGCAGTTTTTTAGGTGCTGCTAGACTTCTCTTTTCCTGCATGGATCAGGTCCCCAGTGGTGCTTTCCCTGCCTTGCAGCCTGTGCCCATTTCACACCCCTGCACATACTCCCATCTATCAAATAATTCCACAGGTTCCTGCTTAAATCTGGTCAGGATGCTGTCCCAGGGATCTCCCTTTATCCCCTTTCTTCACCTTGATGGAATTGTTCAACAGGTCATGCATTTTAAGGTCACTCATTGTCGTGAATTCTGCTTTTCTGGAGCATTTCAGTGGTGAACAGGCAGATCCCTCATCTAGAGAAGCCAGGAAGGATTTGGGAGGTTGGGGAGAGTTCCTTTCCCAACTCATTGTCCTGCTCAGCTTGTTCCTGGCCGGGCTCAGCCCAGCCTGTGGAATTCCTCCTGTCCCTGTTTGCCTTGGATGCTCCCAGGGGAGAACATCCCCTGGCTCCCACCCTTCCCAGTGCTGCCACATTTCCCACCTCAAGCTTTCCCAGTGCTGCAGGACGCCTTGCAGGCAGTTGAGTTCTTTATTCATTTATTCATTTATTCTTTATTCCATTTTGCACAAAATTTGAAGCTATTCCCAGTTTTTTTTTGTGTGGCAGGGAGTGACAGATAATCCCAGGAGTGACAGATAATCCCAGTAATTAAAGATAAACCCAGGAGTGACAGATAATCCCAGGAGTGACAGATATTCCCAGGGAGTGACAGATAATCCCAGGAATTACAGATAAACCCAAGGTGCTGCTCATCCCAGGAGTCACAGATAATCCCAGGAATTACAGATAATCCCAGGGTGCTGCTCATCCCAGGTGTGACAGATAATCCAAGATATCATGAGTGAGTGGGGCAGATTTCAAGTGGAAAACTGTGGATAACAAAAACTGATAAAAAACCATGAATATAGTGCAGAATAAATTTCAGAATATTCAAGAAAGGAAATCTGCTGATGATACAGAGTTAAACCCTAAATATTTATAGACAATATTTGTTTGGGAACAGGGATTTGGCTGTGCTGGGCTTTCTCTGAGCACACCAAGTTTATCCCTGCTCAGGACACATCCCCACATGTGCTGGCAGAGCTTAGCTGCTGCTCTACCAGCCCTGCACTGCTAAAAAGATTTTCAGGAGAGCCCTAGAGAGGAGTAAAACCCCACAGGCTGCACGGTGGAGAGGCAGAAAAAGGAGTTTCCAGTGCGAGTACCATCGCAGCCGCTCTAGAGGGAGGCAGAGCGCCGCTGCTCCAGGAATCATTCCCGGATTGTGTGAGCAGCACAATCAGCAGCAACGAGAAAAAAATAATAAAAAAAAAGCTCTTTGTCAAGTGTGTTTCATCTGGCAGCACAGGTTATGCCAGTGGCAAAGTCCTTAAATATTCACCTCCATCAGTGGCTCAGCAGGATTGTGCTGCCCAGCACTTTCCCTGCGATTGCAGCTCCCCGATTGCAGGGCAGGAGCAGGGGGGGTTTGGGAAGATTTGCTGAATTTTGGGCTAATCAGGACTGGAAAGCTGTCACAGAGTGGTCCCAGTGCTCACATCTGGGCTCCCAGGATGGGGGGTAATTATATCACATTATTGAAATGCACTCCTGGGTATTTCTCCCCACTCTGCTGAGCAGGGGCAGTTTGCTGGAAGTGTCTTCCCACAAGGACTCAGTGATTCCACCAGGTGCTTCACCCACAAAATCACAAATTTTGGGAGCTGCAGCCTGTGTTTGATGTGAGATAAAATCCAGTCTTGCTGGAGCTTGCAGGAAATCTTCTGCAACGTTTTTGGTTGTGCTCTTCTTAAGCTGGCACAATAAATTAGTTAGTAAACAAATTTTGCTAAAAGTTAACCAATTAGTAAATAGATTTTTATTAATATCCAGTTTTTGCATGCCTGTTGAGGCCTTGTGCATTATTAAAAATAATTTATTGAATATTGGATTCATCCAGGACACTGCTCACTGCTGTGTGGCCATTCCATCAATCCTGTACCTTGGGAATAGGTGGGACTGACCTGGCTCTCCTGCTCCTCAGGATGATTTTAGACCTGTTTGAGAAAACCTGAAATGCGGTTCCACGAAAAATCCATCCCAGGGAACCGTGTGACACACAAAGAGTTTGCAGAACAAAGTGATCCCACTGCAGTCCCGGTGAAACTGCTGAAACTTTTGCCTGTGTGTTTGCAGGCCATGGTTTCCCTCTGGTAACTCAAGTCCTAACGTGCATTAACTGTTTAAACCCAATTTCGTTGCAGTTAAAATTGAATATGACTGTTAGTCTAGAAAATATGGCCTATTTCCTTTTACTAGTTAGCTTTTAAAGGTGTTTTACAATTCAAATGAGCCATGCAATTAAAGGTGACATTGCCAAAAGTGGACAGACTAAAATTAGACATTCCTGCTGTGTGTTAGAGCTTGGCCCACATTTAGATCATGCTGTCTTTGGGCTGTACCTGTCTGCTCCAATCTTGTGAGTCAACAGGACACTGAAATGTTCCAGAATCCTGGTGGGTTGTTCTATTCTTTCTGTCTTCCAGGATTACCTGATCCTTTAGGGCTCCAAGCACACTCATGCACACACACAACAATACCTTAGCTTTTCATTTTTTATTTATTTGTATGTTTTTTGCACACTTCCACTCATGCACACACACAACAATACCTTAGCTTTTCGTTTTCTATTTATTTTTATGATTTTTTTGCACTGCCTTGACCACCACAAACCCATAATTAGGAAGAAGCCCTGCCTCAAATGCCTGAATTCTGCATCCCAGAGCGGGCAGCAGGGTCTGTGTGTGCTTCTGACCTGATAAACAAGGGCTGGGGGAGCTGCCAGGCTCAGGGACAGTCACTCAGCCCTGCTTTGATCTGTAGTAGCCTCAGTGTAACCCCTGAGTTACAAGGGTGTTGAAAGAAGGGTCTTTTTCCACCCCTGGGTGGGAGCTGGAGGAGCCTGGGGGGTGTCTGGCAACAACAGTGCCCAGAATCCCTGATATCCCATCTTCTAAATACCCCAGAACATTAATTAATATGTAATTACACCATCCCTGGGTAATCAGGGACGTGACTGCCATTAACAATTAGCTCTGAGCAGGATTCTGTCCCCACAGTTTGGGGACAGCAGTGTGAGGATTCTGGAACTCTCCAGAAAATTCCCAAGTCAGAAGTGAGGGATTTCCCCCAGAAAATTCCTGTTGTTCTCTGAGCAGAAGGAAAACTCAGTTCCCTGGGTTTCATAATGGCATTCCTTGAAATCAGTGGGGTTGGTGATTTCCTCTTCCAGCCTGGGGAGCTGCACTGAATTCTCTCCTATCAGTCCATCTGAACTGCATGACATGAGGCTGCTCCCTCCTAGCAGGAAGGTGAGGAAAATTCACTCACTTCTTTCTGGGAGAGGGAGCAAGGATTGAATATTTACAGTTCCAGAGGGATGTGTGCCCACCTTAAAGCCAGAAAGAGAAAGATAGTCAAAAATTTTGGAAGAAAAAACCCAGAAAAACCAAAAAAAATCCCCCAAAAAACAGTATAAAGTGCATTTTAAGTTCCCCAGTGCAGCTCCCTGGCAAGACAAGATTACATCCCACCATACACAATAATGTAGTGTTTGTGTAGCATGTTGAAGGGGTTTTACAACGTGCTGTTGAACCTCTGTGTTATAAAATAGCACATAAATACGCAAAAAACTTCTTGTATTGCCTGTCTGCCTTTCTCCATGCCTCACTGCAGTGCCCTGGGAACAGGCAGCTGATCCAGGATCAAGAAATCTCGAAAATTCCCTAAAAAAAGAGTCAATTTTTACAGCACCAGCGACAAGATCCAGCCCCTTGCAGAGGAGTTTGAGACACTTGGAAAAGCTCCATTCACTCCCTGATGCCAGAGCCAGGCCCAGCCTCACAGGGATTTTCTGTATGAGTGATTCCTGCAGCAAATGAGGGATTTGTAGAGTTTGGAGCTGCAAAAATAAAAGAAACTGAAGTGCAGGTGCCTAAGAATGGAGATGGTTTAAAACTGGGATTGTTTTAAGGATGGGGTGAATTCTCCACTTCCAGCAGCTGTGATTTGAGTTTCCCTGATGCCTTCTGGACTCTGAGATGATGAACCAAAAGCTCCTTGAGCATCTCCCCCCATCCCTGCCAGCAGGTACAAATATATTCCCCGAGTCAGTAAATCCCCACTGTCAGGAAACAAAGTAGTTTTTAAACTTTAACGAGCAGAGTAATGGAAATGAAATACAAAGGAAATGAGAAAAAAAATTGAGTAAAATGTCTTTTTATTTTGGTATTCTGCAGCAAAAAGTGTGTGCACTAAATAATAAATAAGCCATGCAATGTTTTTACAGCTTCTTTCGTATGCGTGAATATTTAAAACATGCAAAAATGTGGAACAGGCATTTACTGGGGACAAAAGCAGAGAACTGATTTTATGTACAGAGAGCAAGATGGGAAAACCAGAGAAATGCATGTTTAATGGCTTGCTGCTCACAGAAGGGAGATATTTCCAAGTGTGAACATATTTGTAGACAAACCAATCTGACAAGTCTGCTGGGGGATGATGGATTACAGCAGAATTGGCCTGGGAAGCAGAATTTTGTCGTGTGGGTGCTCGTGGTGTAAACAGTGCCTGGGGCTGGCAGCAGGGCTGGGAGCTGGGGCTGGGGTGGTACCTGGGAGCTCCTGGGTTGGTTCAGAGGATCCATGGCTGCTTTTCACCCCTTTGTTGGGTTTGTTCTGTGTTATTCGTGCTCAGGGGGTTGGTGATCCAGGAGGAGACTGAAGGGCTGCATCTCTGATCTCTTCTCTAGGACAGGGAATGGCTGGAGCTGGGCCAGGGGGGTTTAGGTTGGATTTTGGGAAAAGTTCTTCCCCCAGAGAGTGCTGGCACTGTCCAGGTTCCCCAGGGAGCTGTCAGGGGGGCACAGGGTGGGATTTTGGGGTGTGTGTGCAGCACCAGGGGCTGAATCGATGATGTTGAGGGTCCCTTCCAGCTCAGGACATTCTGTGGTTCTAAATTTGAAGCCAGTAACTGTGACCCCTTAAACTGGTGTTTGAAGAGAGGCTGGGGGATCTGCAGGGAGCCCTGGTGCAGTGCCAGGCTCTCTGCCTGCTCAGGCCCATAAAATCAGAAAATGATCCCCTCAGGGACACCAGGAGTCACCACAGGTCCTGTGGGAGGAACAGAGACCCTGGGTTCTGAGTCAGGGCAGCCCTGGAGCTCTGGGTACAACTTCAGCCTCCTCCCCTGCCCCAGACTCCCCTGGACCCTGGGAGTGTCCAAGGCCAGGCCATGGAACACCCATGGAAGCCTCTGGCTTCTCTGGATGGTTCGAGACCCTGGCAGGGGGTTCAGGAGCCTTGGCACAGAGCCCAAAGCCCCTGTGCCTTTGATTTCTCTCCCTGGGAAAAATTACCACCCTTACATGAAGAATTAAAAGTGACAAAAAATAAGTAGAGTATAAGTTAGATTATTATAAGGTGGAAAAGTAGGTTTTTAAGATTATTTATAGTAAGGGTCTGGGGTCAGGATGGAGGAACCTGGGCGTGTTCTGTCCTTCTTCCTCCTTCTTCCTGCATCCATCTTTTGGGTGATATGGGCACTTTTAGATTGGTTTAGAGTAGAACCAGACTGTACAATGTAAGCGATAGGTATTGGAAGATAATTGTAAATAATGTTTAGGTAGTTTTTAGTATAAAAGATAATCCCAGCCCAGGGGCGGGCAGTGTGCCTGGGGGCTGAGCTGCTGAACGGACCTGGGCTGGGCAGGGAAAGAACTTTGAGATGAGATAAAATAAAATAAAATAAAAACCTCTGGAAACAACAGAAGAGTCTCCTGACTCTTTCTCCAGTGCTCGGGCTGGAAYACAGAGACTCTAAAACACACACAGGTGGTCAGCTCGGGTTCCAGAGACACCACYGACCACAGCCCTGGGTACAATGGGAGGTGTCTCTGCCCAYGGCAGRGACATTGGGGGATCTTTAAGGCCCCTTCCAACCCAAACCATTCTGGGATTCTGGGCTGCCTGTGCTGACTTCCAGGCTGGRGAAGKGAGTGTGAGTTGATCAGGGACTTTCTCCAGGGCCACTTGGCTCTTTCCTTTGTGCTGGGAAGTAGCTGAAACCAGAGAAGGAGCAGCCTGTTGCCCTGACTGGCAGGGGCTCCCTGCTCCCTGGCTTATGGTTTAATGCTTCTTTAACTGGATTTTTTTTTTTCTCCTCCTGACTTTTGATTTCTTTCTGCCAACTTTATATTTTAATGCATGTTTTTATGGAAATATTTATGGTGCACATGTTGCATATAAAACACTATCATAAAGCTTTTTTGCTTCAGTCCTGTTGAAATAAATGATGTTATTATTATAATAATTTCATAGAGTTATATCTGTTCTGTAATGAAAAAGACCTGTGGCTGCTTGAGCCATCAACCCAGGCAGTTTTTACAGCTTTCTGTAGCTGCAGTGACCTCATGGAGCTGCTGAAGCTTTTAAAATACTCCATTTCCCAGCAGAAGTGGGCACACAAAGCAGAAGGAGCAGATAGAAGCAGGAGGTTTGACCACAAAGTCAGGATGGGCTTCACGCTGCACACAATGTTGTATTTGATGGGTTTTATTATTGCACCACCAAAAATGGGGTTATCTCCTTCAGAAATGAGGTGCTAGGGATGCTGCTCTGGTGAGATACGGACCTTGGGGCTTGTCAAGGATTTTTTCCTCCACTGAATATTTGTCCAGCACTTAAATTACAGAGTTCTTGTCCACCTTCAGCTCAGCAGACTTTGGGTTTCTCAACAAGGACAGACCAGAGTAGAAAAAAACAGCAATAAATTTGTGACCATCTGCTTGTATAAGTTTATCTGTATGTGCCTGTGCGTGCACACTCACAAGCCTTAATGACAAATTTGGAAAGGGCTAAAGCAAACAACTGCAAAGTACTGTGGGCTTGCAGGAGATTTTAAAAATTAATACTCAAACATGAAAATGCTTTATACAAGAAAGGAACCTTTTAGTAACTTCTGCATCCTGGGAAGAAAAAGTATAATGAATAATTCAGCCCTGTGAGGAAACTGATTTGCTGAACATGTGGAATAAGTCTGGGGGTGAACTGGTCCAGATCACCTGAATTAAGAGTTTGGAGCAGGAATGATGAGAGTAAAGCATGAGGGTGTCTGTAGTATTGTTGTGAGTGGTGTTCTTTGTTATCACTAATATTATTTAGGATCGTGGTGTCACAGGATCCTGAGGATGCTGCTAATTTGAGTCCTTTGGGAACCCACCAGAGGAAAGTTTTGAACATTTCCAGCCTGGTTACTCAGGAGATGGGGCAGGAGGGAGCATCACCCACGGGCTGGCAGCTCTGAGGTGATGGGACATGGTCAGACAGCAGGTTCACATCAGCTTTCAGTTAAAAAATAAACACTGAGTGAAAATCAACAGAACAACCCCAGAATTCAGCAGCTTCTGGGATTCCGTGTCCCTATTAGTCTAAAGAATTTTCCAGAAGTTTATTTAATCTTTGTAGAGAGCACAGTCAGGTCACCCTGGAGAAGATGTTGGTGTTCTTTTATTTCTGTCACAGTTCAGAGTCAGAAATTCTTCCCCCAGTGCCTGCTGCAGCCTTCCTCAGCAAAGCCAGGTGTGAGCTGCAGCCCCATGAAAAGTGGAGAGATTAAATCCTCTGCCAGGAGAGCTTTGCTGCTGCTTTGCCATAGGACAGGACCCAAATTTGTTCTCTTCAGAAAGAAATACCTCAGTTATCCCAGAATAACCCCAAGACATGAGCCAGTTGGGAGTCTCTTGTTACATTGTGCAGATAACACTGTGAATGAAATAAAATTTAATTTCATTTAGAATTTAATGAAATAAATTATTTCAGAACCAACCAGTGGCATTTTGGAAGCAGCTGCACCTGCAGAAACAACTCCTTGTTAGATCTTCAAACCAGGAGTGGAGTTCAATGGCTGAGGCAAAAACTTGAAAGCAGGGAGGGCAGAAGGGTCTCTGCAGCAGGTCAAGGTCATCCTTGGACAGGATCAAAGGGCAGGAGGTGGGGGAGTTTCAGGGAGAACAAAGAGTAGGGCAGGAGATGGAGCCCCAGCTAAAGTGTTTAGGGGATGGGTGGACTGAAAACTATTTTGATTTGGTCTGAGCCTCCACAAAAAGTGTTTTATATGTTCACAGTACTGACTCTGATTTACTCTCTGATTTTTATAAATGTTACACTTTGGGCATGTATTATTGCCTTCACTGTGCTCAGGTACAGGAACTGCCAGGAGTGAAATTCCCATTTTTAGGAGGAGATCAGTCCATGTGTCCCAACAATCCTCTGGAGCTTCCTTCCCTCCTCTCAGTGACCCAAGAGTGACCCAAGCTGGGTGAAGCCACCTCAGGAAGGGCTTTTGTCCCTGGCAAAACCAGCTCCAGGTTGATTTTTCTGGGATTTCTGAGCCTCTGTGGTGCCTACTGAAGGCCCACACTCGATTCCATCACCTCCTTTTTGACTTTTCTTGTGGAGCTCCTCACGGGTGGGGCGAGGGGGGAATTTCCAGCAGAAAGAACCAGTGTTTCCTCACTTGTCATTTAACCCCAGGCACAAATTCATTCGCTGCCCTTGGAGCAACCTGGCCAAGGCTGTGTGGTCCATGTGGAAGGCCAATCCCATCTCTGAATGCTGTGGGGGCACAGACTGAGCCCCTTTTCTGCCATGTCATAAAAGAACTGGGTTTTGCGTAGTGTGCTTTGGAATGAGCCCCTCGGAGGAACAGGCTCCATAAACTTTTTATAACCCATATTTTATAAGGTAGAATGAGTTGGTCAAAAGGAGTTTTTTCATGTGTGTGTGCACATGAATCAGACTCATGCACAGGTCAGTCAGCCTGGCAAAGTAGGCTGGACCACAGGCTCAGTGGATGTGGAAATCACATCCAAAGGTGTGGATGAGAGGAAAAACTCTTGGGAATGGCACAGCACTTAGCTTGGAGAGGATCAGGAGTGTCCAAAACCACACTGGACAGGGCTTGGAGCAACCTGGGCTAGTGGAAGGTGTCCCTGCCCATGGTAGGGGCTGGACTGAGTTGGTCTCTAAGGTCCTTTATGACCCCGAACTCCATGGTTCTATGGAACACCAGCACCTGGCTCCTGCTGACACCTTCAGGTGAACACCAGGTGAAGTAGCCTCGAGCCAGGCTCTATAAAACCCTGGCATTTCAAACATAGCCATTTCAAACAGGTTTAGAATCTGAATTTTAAGGAGTCACAGCCTCCCAGGCTGGGAAATCTCCATCCTCCTCCATCCAGAGGTGACCACAAGCCTGCTGTGCCCCCAGGTACAAACCCTTGGCCCACCACAGTGCACTTTGATGTGTGCTAAAGGTGTGAAAACTCCTTCTGACTCCACAGAGAGGAGTGGAAGAATTCCATAAAGTTGTTCCCAGTGCCACAACTGTGAGACAAGAGACAATTTGCTCCCAATATTTGGCAGCTTAAAAAAAAAATTAAAAAAGCCCCCAAACATCACTCTGCAACGATAATTTAGACATGGGCAGGATTTGAGGAGTTGTAAGGAATATTACCTGCCATAAAGTTCGAATGGTGTTGAATTTACAAAAAATGCCTGATGTAAAATCATACTGTCAGGAACAATTAGCCATGGTGCATAAAAAACCTCTTACAGAGATTACACTTCCCAGATTGTTTTACAGGAAAACTTTGTGTTAATGTTACGCTTTGAATGCCTTTTGCCATGAAACATTTAAGGAACAACAGTTTATAGTCTCTGATCTTTATGGTTTGGAAGAATGAACATTCTCCTCATGTTAGGCCAAATTGATGTTTTAAATTCAGGAGAAACCCCATCATGGCATAAAAAAAGGAGAGAATGTCCTGAGAAGAAAGTGGTCAAATCATTCCAAGATGTTATGGGTTTAAGGGTTTTTTTCAGCTTTTTTTCCTACGGAAAAATTTTCATGGTCCTGGGCATATGGTCAAAAAACACAGAAGTGAGATATTTTTAGACAGGCACATTTGGGATAAAATTACCCACTCTGGAATGCTCAGGGACAACCTGGTGTGTCTGTGGCACTGGGGATGGCAGGGGAACATCCCTCCTTGCATAGACGCAGCTCCAGCACCCAGGGCTGGCTCAGGAGCAGAGGGTGGAAGACTTCTCCTCCTCCTGCTTTGTCTCAGGCTCTGTCTCCTCTGTGTCCATGTGCATTTCCACATCTAGGCTCATGAATGAACCTCTGCCCACTCCAGGTTTGTCCTGGCAGAGTAACTAGGACTGAGCACAAACACGCCCTGACATAACCATGGCATGGAAAGGGATTGAGAAAGGGGTGTCCAGGGAGGTGGGGGACCCTGCTGTCCCCTCACACCAGGGGAAGATGAAGAAAAAGTCCCTCCAATGACTGACATTGCCAGGACATGGCTGGTGCATCCCCTGTGCTCCCAACACCTCCTGTGCAGCTCTGGCCCTGACCGGGGCCTGGTCTTGACCTGGGTCTGGTCCTGACCTGAGCCTGATTCTGACCTGGGTTTGGTCCTGACCTGGGTTTGGTCCTGACCTGGGCCTGGTCTTCACCTGGGTCTGGTCCTGACCTGAGCCTGATCCTGACCTGGGTTTGGTCCTGACCTGGGCCTGGTCTTGACCTGGGTCTGGTCTTGACCTGGGCCTGGTCCTACCCTGGGCCCAGTTCTGCCCCATCTCTGGTCCTGCCCAATCTCTTGTCCTGCCCCATCTTTTGTCCTGCTCCATCTCTTGTCCTGCTCCATCTCTTGTCCTGCTCCATCTCTTGTCCTGCCCCATCTCTGGTTCTGCCTCATCTCTTGTCCTGCCCCATCTCTTGTCCTGCCCCATCTCTGGTCCTGCTCCATCTCTTGTCCTGCTCCATCTCTTGTCCTGCCCCATCTCTTGTCCTGCCCCATCTCCTGTCCTGCCCCATCTCAGGTCCTGTCTGGTCCAGCCCTGGCTCTGCTCCTGCAGCTCACACTGGCTCACTGCAGGGACTCAGATCCAGCTCTCCCAGCCTGGTCTGCAGTTTTTTTTCCAGCCCTGTCAGCACCCCCAGCCAAGGCATCCCTGGCAGCTTGGGCTGGATTCTGTTTGGCCTCACGCATCATCACCAGCCTTGCCAGTTCATTCAGGCCCAGGGTGATGATGTGTGAGGCAGAAAAAGCCCAGCCTGGCCTTCAGGTGCTGGGCACAGTCACTGCAGGTCAGGGAAATGCTCTTGCCTTTGGCCCCTGTGAGCCAGCATGACCTGGGAATCCTTGAGGCTGGAGCAGGTCCTGGGCTCAGCAGGGTGAAGGTGCCTGTCTGGGGATTTTGCTTTGGTTTTCTTCTTTTTAAGGGGTGCCTTGATGGGCACATGAGTATTTTTAGGAGTGGCCTGGCATTGGATTAATAAATACATCTCGAGCTGGACTGTGTTATGTGGGATTTTCTGATTTTGTGTTCCCACCACCCCATATTAGGAGATGCAGATCCAAAATAACTGCAAGTGCCCATAGCCCTGCAAATAACCCAGTGGAAACTGCAGAGCAGGAAACAGAGCCAGGCAGAAGCATCCAGAATGCTCAAAAGTCATATTCCATACATTTTCTGGCAGGAATGGAAAAGCAAAGCATGGAAGGTGCTGGAATATGTGCAGGTAAACACTGAGTTTGCACAATTCCACGTGTCTGGAATCATGTGCTGTTTGCTTGAACTGGCATGGGAAAGGTTTTTTAGGATGGTGACCAAACAGCCTCAGTCTGGCTTTGGAGATGATTGAGCTTGATTTTGGTCCCTAAATGTTTCCAAAAGTTGATGGCACTGCATGAAATCACAATCTGACAAATCCTCCCAGGTGTGTGATGAGCAGAGTGAGTGAAACCAGGGAGATCTCCCTGGGAATTCAGGCATTTCCCTGCCTGCAGGTTCAGGTTTGCACCCAGCAGGGAGAAAGGGCTGGGAAGGAAGGTGTGGAGGGTGAAAGCTTAGGGAGAATTCTCATTTCTTCTCATTTCATGTGGGATTTAGAGGGACTCACACTGCCCAGGAATGCCAGGACCAGATCCTGAGCTGATGGATACCAACAATTTCCAGCACCTTCAAGGAAAGCTGGATTTACTGATTGATCCCCACGGTGTGGGACGAGCTGCAGAGCTGTACACGTGGAAAATCAACCCTGAGCCTGCCTGGAAGTGCTCCTGTTTGCTCCTTTTTCATCAGTTTATGTGTAGAACCTCAAAAATCTCATCCCAAAAGGCTCCAGCAGACAGATGGGCTGCTCTGGAAGCCAAGCTGTCCTTGTGTGTTGGGCACTGTGCCTTTAAGGTGGGATTGCTCCAGAGGAAACCAGGAGTGCTCCTTTCAACTTCAGATGATGTGATAAATTGGTCAGGCCTCAGAAGCCACAGTGCTTCCTTATTCCTGCAGCTTTGATCTAAAAAGCTGTTTATTTATGTTTTATGGAACTATAAAACCTCCAGTAAACATGCCTTGTGCTTTCTTTATGTTCTACATGAATTCTGTCATGAAAACATCAGGGAGAAATAATGAAGATCTTTATTGTGCTGCTGCTGGTGGTGGTGTCTTCCTTTGCAAAAATGGGGAATTTGGTGCCAAATTTCCCTGTTTAGAGCCGATTCTCCTTTTTGGTGCTGAATTTCTCTTTTTTCTCCCCAAATTTCCCATTTTTAGCTCAAAATTCTCCTTTTTTGAGCCCAAATTTCCCTTTCTGATCTCAAATTCTCCTTTTTTATTCCCAATTTCTCCCTTCCAGGACTCAAATTCCAATTTTTGGTCCAAATTCTCCTTTTTGGGGCCAAAATTCTCCTTTTTTAGCCGCAAATTCTCCCTTTCTGCACCCAAATTTCTCTTTTTTCAGTCCCAAATTGCCCATTTTTTGCAAGTTGGGATGCTTTGTGTGGGATTCATGAGGGCTGCAGATGTCCTGCCTGCTGAACAGCTGGGGGAAAAGGAAGCTTTTCCTTGTGGAATCCCGGTGCATCCAGCACCGAGGGCATTGTGAGAAAACAAGGACTTGATATTTCTCTTCATCTCTCATGTCTGGGGGTGTTGATTACAGTGGTGGGATTTGCCTCCTGTGCTTGGCTGCTGGTGAGACCTCCTTGCTAAAGGGTTTCATCCTGCTTTGCGACATCTCCCACAAAAAACTCCTGGGAAATCCTGCTCAAAACCTGCAGCTCAGGCTCTCATTGAACCCCTGGGATAAGAGGTTTCAGAGCATCAATAATATCCCAAATTACACAGCAGTGCTTCCCTCCACTTATATGAAATAATTCCCACTTACCACAAGAGAGAATTATCAGCGTTGTTTTAACAGAACTGAGGAATTTGTAAATTCAGCATGTGCCAAATTGCTCCTCACTGCTGGGATCTTGCTGGTTGTTCTCTCCCTGGAGCATCCAGGCCTTTTCTCTGGGGTTTGAGGAGCTCCCTTGGCTCCCTTAACTGCTGACCCTCTAAGGAGAGATGTTTTGAGGGGTTTGCTCTGTGTCCAGTGGTTCCTGTGGAGAGGAATTTTCCTTCTCTGGAGCTGCTTGGGCTGGGAATTGTGGTTTTTGCTGCCTGAGCCCTGTGCACAGGGAGATTTGGGAAGGTGGGAAAATGAGGGAACATTCTAGGTGTTCTTCCCAAGCCTCTGACCCAGCTCCTGCAAGAAAAAAACCTGAAAATGAAAGAATTCTACTGGAAATTGGGCACTTCTGGGGCTCCTCTCCAGGAGCAGGCAGCAGCTAAACCCTCCTGGAAAAGGGATGTGTATTCCCACAAGGGGTTGGGTTCAAAAAACCACCCCAGATGCTGTAGGGATTGTTTTGTTGTGCTCATCAAGTCTCTTTTTATGAATTCATGGGGTCATGGTAGACATTAAGAGCTGGAACATGGGCTCAGAGCAGGATTTTTAGAAAATGGGGTGAGTAAAAAGAGAGATTCTCCATCCTGGGCTGTGTTTGGGGAGAAAACAGGGCTGGCAGAGTGGCCAAGAAGGGCAGAGAGTTGAATTATTTTTCTTATACCCTTTCTGACCACCTCTGCTTGCTATGGTGATTAATTGATTGATTTTCAGATTTAAAAGATTTATCTTTTTTTCCCCCAGAAGTGCAGAGAGCTGTCAGCAGGGCTGGTACCCCCCAGCAGTCAAACTGCTCAGTCTGGCTGTGTGAGAGGAGCAGGGAGGGATTTAAACTGGGGGTCAGCAGTGAAAACAGGTGAGAATCTGGGCTAACTCACCCCCAAACCATCGTGGGTCAGCATTTCAGCAGTGTCTGTCCTGCTAGGCAGGTTCTGGTTGGTTCTTCCTCTACCAAATGTGCTCCTCAAGCTTCTCTGAGTGCCACAAATCCTTTTTGGGGTGCTGGAGCAGGGGTGGTTCAGGGCTGGGAGAGTTGCTTTGCTCTCCATTGGAAGGGAGAGCCATGGAATAATCCCATTTTCCAGCCATCTTCGTACCAACAGAGTTAGTGTGTAGTGCCTGACCTCCTGTAACAAGGTTAAACCACAGGGATCCCCTGGAGAAGTCGCCATTCATCTTTTATATGTGAAGATTTTCAAGTATAGAGAGGGGATAAACCTAATACGGTGTTTAATGGAAAAAAATTATGACACCAATAACACATCTGTGTCTGTAATTTCACAGGTTTTCTCTCTGTATATTTATATATGTATATATGTATAATTTAATATCAGCCTCAGGGTTGTGGTCTCACATGTCATCAGCTTGCAGGAAACTGGATCCTTGGCCTAAGTATCAGATGAGTTGCTAATGTTTGGAAAAAAAGCAAAAAACATGCTTTAGGTCTCTGTTTTATGGCTGTTATTGAAGTAAGAATTTGTGATTGTAACCCGAGCGCTCGCCTGGCCAACATGTTTTCATTATTGTCTGGATAATTGAAAGTCCAGGCAAATTTGGATGCTGGGAGACACTGCACAAGAAGGTCTTGGAGCTCACAAGTGTTGAGGTGGCTCAAATTAAGGATGAATATATGAATGTAATTCAGCATTTAATGCAAGGCTTGAAGATTTGTTTTATTCCCCAGACGTGGCTGATTAATTTGTGCTTAATGCATTTCCAGTTCTGGTTCTCCAGCACTCCCAGGCTGTCACCCCCAGCTCTGCTCTCCTGAGCTGCAGTTTGGCTTCTCAGGGCTTAATTTTGCTGCAGTTCAGGGTAAACAATCCATGGAAATGTTATTGCATTGTTGTGGAAGGAATTGTGCCAAGGGAATGGAGCTTCCCTCTTGTGGGAAGGGCTGGGAGCAGAACCTTTCAGATCTGTGGAGATGCACCTGTGGAAAGAAGCTGCTGGATCCTCACCAGCCTGTAAAATTAAATTTAGACATTTCTGTCCACATCGCACCAGCTCTTGAGGAATTTCTGTTTGGTTTTGTTTGTTATTGCAAAAAATGGATGATCCTGCTTCAGATTGTGGCTAAAAAAGCCCCAGAACCTCGGTTTGTGGGCAGGAATTGATATTTATTGAAAATTCCCAGAGCTGGCAGGGCAGGGGATGGAGATTTAACCCAAAAGGTGGTCCTGTGTGTCACTGAGACACGATGACAGGGGCACCTCTCTGCCACAGTCCAGGCCTATTCCTGTTCCCTGGGTAAACACAGGATTCAAATCCTCAGGATTTATGGACCCAGCGCTTTCCCCACCACGTTCACTCCAGAGCTGACACACAGAGAAAAAGGCAAATGAGTTTTGCACGGTAATCCCTATTAACTGGGCAGAACTGGGAAATTAAACCCAGCAAAAAAACTTTTGGGTGGCTTTGGAAAACACCTTGGGACTCCTGTGCCAGGTTTCTCGATCCTTTAATTGGATGCACGTGTCTGTGCTGACAGAAAAGGGGGTTTGGGCTCTCATTAATCTTCACACACGGGTGGAGAGCAGCCCACGTGGAGCAACCCTGCCTCGTGCTGCCCCATGGCTTGGGGGGAAAAGCCTTTGAACAACTGGGGAAAGCCAAGTCCATGCTGAACCCTGCAAGGAACTAATTACTCACCTGGGCTCTCCCCCATCCCAGCTTCTACCCCATAAATCCCCCGAGCAGCAGACATCCACCAGCTTCTCCTCTGAATCAGGGCCTTTATGCACATCTCAACTTGCTGGGGGAAGATTCATGGCCTGAGCTGCCTTTAAGTATTTTTGTTATGAATAGGAACCCTTAAACATTTCCTTCTCATTTAATTTATCATTTTTTTTTCGGGCTTTCAACACCATGTACGAGCTAGAAATAATGGGAGGCAAAGTCTGTCCTTGAGAAAAGGGACTTAAAATAATAAAGTGTGCCCATGGAAGGAGAGGGGTGAGGGGAATAAATTGCCCATTAGCAGCAGGACAATGCCAGTAGGGACCAGTGTCCCCAAATACTGAATTTATTCCATGCTGGAACATGTTGGGTATGAGGTTTCTACTTGATTTGGGATATCCTATATAGGATGATGATACCCAAAATCACTACAGCTCACTCATTCCTGTTCTTCAAGATCCTAAGGTGCAGTTTTTCTTCAGAGGTTCAGTGGTGATGTGGAGAAATGTGGTTTCTCTCYRGAGTKYAGTGGAGAAAGGGCTCCCTCAGTGTCCCAAAACCTCTGTTTTTATCTTGGTAAGAAATGTTGGGCTCTTCCCCCTGGTTGAAGCAACTCCCAGTGGGATGCAGTAATTTTATCAGTGCCACAGTGGGACTCAATGGCCATGAGCAGAAAATGACTCCTGGAGGAAGGAT
>PYHW01009818.1:37304-56727 GCA_013186435.1 Turdus rufiventris | reverse complement strand
AACAGGAGATATCTCCTTTGGAAATAAAGAACACTGCCCCAGCTGGTTTCAATGGATGCCCATTAGCAGAATATCTCCCACAGAGATCAGGATCACTGCCCCACCCTCAACAGATGGTGATAGAATAGATACCTTTTATCACATCCTGTATTGTAACCCAAGACACTTCTTAAAAATTAATAATCAAGATCTGGTGATTTACTTACACTTGCACCTGTGGGGTTGGATTTTTTTGTGTGTGTTTGGGGTTTTGCAAATTTTTTTGGCCTTGTATGGTTTTTTTCCATGTTTTATTTGTTTCTTTGGGGGTTTTTTTGTGTTTTGTTTTGCTTTGTTTTTGTTTTGTTTTGCTTTGCTTTGGTTTTCATTCGTTTTGTTTGTTTTTTGGGTTTTTATTACCACATGGACTGAGAAAGTTCAAGCTTTGGTTTGAATTAGGGGTTCAAACAAACCAAAAGGAAACAGCGACTTCCTCCCACTCAGGTATCCCAACAATAAACCTGAGGACATTTCACCTGGAAATGGATTGTGGATTTGCTAATTCTTTTACTGAGTCCCATTTTACAGCCTGCCACGTCCTTTCACATCACAGCAGAGCACAAAACCTAAAGCTAATAATATAGAGCTTAAAACTGAGCCATGTTTGGACTGAATGCTTTGTTTATGGCAACTTGGAAGAACTAAAAAAATGGAAAAATCAAAGAAAATGCAGATGATGGATAAAATCTCTGTGCAGAAATCCCTCAGATTGTTTAGCGGAGAAGATCTGGGTTTGAAATGCAAACCCTGCCCTGTGGCTTCACGTGCACGTGAATGAAATAACAGCTTGCTTTTTTTTTTTTCAGCTGCTGAAAGCCCCTTTTTAGGGGCAATTTGGTTCCTTGCCTTTTCAAAGGGAAATTTCATCCACCTGATTTTTTCCTGGGTTCTGTTTACAGGTGACAGATGGACTTACAAATGTGCAACTCATCACCGGGGCCACAGTGACCCTGCCCATCAGCACTGCTGTGTGCAAGGTGTGTTTTGGGGAGTTTTGGGAGAAAAATGGGCCTTTTCAGGAGTAATATGGGCATTTTGGGGGCATTTCAGGAGAAAAATGGGGATTTTCAGCAATTTCAGGAGAAAAATGGATGTTTTATGGGAGTTTTGGAGGAAAAAATGGGCATTTTTGGGGTGTTGCAGGAGAAAATTGGACATTTTTGTGAATCTCAGGAGAAAAAGGGGCATTTTGGGGGCATTTTGGGAAAAAATGTGCATTTTTCTCATTTAACCCAATTGTGCTTTTTATGAAGTCAGTGCCAACCCCCCAGGTGTCTTTAGGGGAAGCAGCTCTCACCTTGCTGCTGAGTCCTTCCTACCTGGATGTTCTGACATCTCTTCCAAGCAAAATTTTGGGCATAAAATACCTGGAAAAAAAAACCTGAGAACTCCAAACTCATCACCCCCAGGGCTTCTCTGCTTCCCACTGACTGAGAACATTTTTTTCCTGTTCCAAGCCAGGCAGGGAGGCTGAAGACAGCCTGTGTGGTTTCATCTAATCTGCTCCTGGAACTGCCACCACCACGTTGGATCGCTGGGATTTGGGATGTTAACCACGGAATCAGCCCGAGGAATTTATAATTCACCTCAGCTATGGCAGGATTTGATACAATAAGATCATTATTGCCTCGAGATAGCCTTCAGGTCATTAATTTAAATTAGAAATGCCTTCAAACAGGATATTGTGCACAGCTCCTTTCATAGGCTTTAAAGCTTAAATAAGCTCCAGAAATCCTTGCTGCCAGATACTCTGTTGGCAAATGTGGATCACCATTTCCTAGCAGTGCAATACCTGCCTGTGGTTGTTGAAAGTGGCATTAGAGACATTCTTAATTGTGTTAATTATTATTGTTGTCTTTAGAGGACTGAAGCCTCACACAAGATGATCACTTGTCACCGTTCTTTGGGGATTTGGCACTGGAGAAGGGGTGGCTCCTTGTATAACTGGATTCAGGCTAAAATAACTGTGACCTTGTAAATGAGGTGGATGTTTCCTAGGGAAGACAACTCTTGGAGCAGTGGAGGCTGTGGGAGGGAGCTGTAGCTGGAAAGGGAATTTTTACCAACAGGAGACAGCAGTGTGAGGTGGGAAAGGCTGAAGGAAGGACTGGGAGGGACCTGGATGTGATGGCTGAATGGAGATCCAAAAATGACTCAAATATCTGAGGGTGAAGAGATGCTCCAGTGCAAAGAGAGGGCTGGAGTGAAGGCAGCCTGGAGAGGCAGGGCTTTGGCTCACTGTGGGGATGGAAATATTGGAAATATCTGCCAAACTGAACTGATACAGCACCAGGAGGGCAGAGCCTGCAATTTCTGCTCCTTGGTTGGTGTGGATGTGCCACAAGCAGAGCTCAGTGCCTTGGCCTCTGTTCCATCCTCAATGCCACAGTGATCTGATTTTAAAAAAGCTCCCCACAAAACTGTGCTGCCAGGCTCAGCAGGAAAGACTCAGCAACATTTAAATTAACAGTTCTGTCAGCTACAAATTTTGCTCTCTTAGTGGTTTCAGTCAACTCTTGCAGCCTTTGATTATGATTTCTTTCCCCAGTCTGAATTTCCCCGTTCAGAGTGGGATTACCTCACATCCAGAGTTTCTGTCTGACCTGGCTTTGGAGTGAGGGGCTGAGCTGTCAGTCCTGCAGGCATCTGGAGAGACCCAGGGCTCGAGCATCCAACCTGCTGATTGCAAACGTACCTGTGGAGGTGTTTGCAGTGAGTGTTGGGTGATCACAGCACACACAGAGCCCCAGCTCCCAAATCCTCCCAGGGCTGGGGCAGGAGCCTTCATTCCTGGCAAGTGATTGCTGCAACGTTTGTGCCCTCGCTTTAATAATGGTTTTGAGGTTTCCTGGACAAGTTGCTGCTCAAGATGAAGACAGGCATCTGTTGTCTTGTCCCGTTTGTTTCTTGGAAAGCTCAGAGTGGAGCTTACAGCTGGTTATGGATAATATGAAATTTTTTTTCCCCCTCCATTCTAACCACCCAGAGCTGCCCCAGTCCTCACTGCTGTCTTCCCATTTCTTGGCTAACTGGGGGAAGGAAAGCTCCCTGGCAGCTTGCCACACCGAAACCCCCCAGCCCTGATTTATTATCACCAAAACCAGCTGCAGATGTTGGCCGGGCCAGGGCTCTGCTGCCAATTAGGGCGTCTCATGCAGAGATTCCTGCTCTGTTTGCCTGGCACTGAGGAGAGCAGGGATGAGGGGAGTGAGGCCACGCCATAAAAAAGGAGTTTTAAAAGATGGGGAATGGGTTTCACCTAGGCAGGTAGGGGTTGCAGCAGTATGGGAGGAGTTTGGGCCAGATTTCAGGGATTTCAGTTCTTTTTTTGGGTCTTTCCCTGTGTTAATGAACCCTAAAATTCCACACTGAAACTCACCCAGCCCGTGTGGTTTTGGGGGCTTGAAATTTGTCTGGGGTTCACTGGAAGTCGGTCTGAACTTTCCTGTATTGGAAAGAAACTTTGAGTTCTCAGCAGCCCCCAAAGCTCAGCTCAGCCCCTCTGCCTGCGGGGGTTTGGTTTCTGTAACCGTTTGGGGAATGGTGAGAGAAAATGATTTTCAGGGAATTCTTGGATGAAAACAGCACCGCTTAGAACTCTGGAGAGGGGAGAGGAAGATACACAAACATTGCCAGTGTTGTGAAGCACAGCCAGCCTCAGGTTGGATATTTCCTCCTGCTGTTAATCCATTGTTTAAATCAAACTGGTCACAAATCTAGATAATCTCATTCAAAATTAGGGTGATATAAAATCTGATTCCTTGAATCCCTTCATTCTACTTCTATTACATTTTTGGTCTGTGATCTTTCCATTTCAGCAATAATTTCCCAACACTGCATTTCCAGTGCTCCATGTGACCTGTTACATCCAAAAGGCTGCTCTAAGTATTATGAACACGATGAATATCCCCAATTTAGATTTTCAACACTCTGTGCAGCATTGCAGCTGCAATTTCAAAAAGTTAAATACAGCTGAGAACTATGGGAATTAAATAAATGTGTGAAATTGTGGGAGAGGAAAATCTGAGAGTCTCATTCATTGGTCTCATTTGAACTTGTGATGGGAGGATGCTCTTATGGATAAAAGCAGTTGTGGCCCTTAGTAAGGAGCCTAAATAATTTATTTTTCTTTAGGTCAGTGTTTTTTAGTGTTGTCTAAAACTTGAAATTCAGCCAAAAAAATCTGGGAGGTTTCTTGCTGCTTACTAATTCTCACAGACCTTAACACAGGGTTTATATTTATATTTATATTTATATTTATATTTATATTTATATTTATATTTATATTTATATTTATATTTATATTTAGTTTGACTTTCTATAAATAAATAAATAGAAAGTCCAGGAGAATTTAAAGAAGTTTTTCCTAAACATTTACCCCTACAGTGTGTTCCTGCCCATTTATTTCTGCTTCCTATAATTTATAAGGTCAATAGGAAATAAATAAAATCTCAGACTGTTGCTTTATAAGCATTTCCAGCTCTGGATATTTGATTTAAAAGCAGTTCTGAGTGACCTCCTCGGGTATCAAGTGCTGAGTGCTCCAAATGAAACGCAAAAGCTGAGCCCGGTTGGAAGGAATTCCTTGCGTACACACACGAGATCAGAGCCCATTAGCCACCAATATTAGATTAAATGAGACTAAACACTACAGAGGGTGATTTTCCCTTCTGCCAGTGGTTTGTTATTGCCCTAATGCAAAGCACTGCTCTGCTGGAGAGGCTTTGCAGTGTTTAGTCTCTCCCTGGAGCTGCGCTCGGGATGCTCCGAGGGGATCCCGGAATTTCGGGGCTTATCTCCAGAGCAATCTGATGCACGGCCCCAGCAGAACTGAGGGGTGAAACTCGATAACTGAGCTTTGCTCAGACTTAATAGCGACATAAAAGACTTGATTTTCCCCTTTAAGGGCTGAGATGGATTTCCCGATGAAGATGTGGTGTTGTGTTACCGGAACGCACCACGAGGATTTTGCGAGCAAAGCCCCCAATAAAGTTCCACAGCTCCTGTTGGGCTTGGGGGTGCTTGAGAAGGGCCAAAAACACCCACCTGAAAAGCAGGAAAAGATGTTTGGGTAGTGCTAAAGCTTCCCTGGCAATGACACTTGGCTGAGCTCTGCGGGCATCCCCGGCTGTGTGCGCTCAGTGTGTGGGATGAGGCTCTGCAAGGAGGAGGTTTTGTTTTGTCTCTGCTTTTGTCTGTTTGGGAAACTGAAAATTGGTTCCTTCCAGCAGGAATTGCTGCTTGCCAAGGGGACACATTCCCTGGGATCTAAATGTCGTTCTGCTTGCGGCAGAGCTGGTGAATGCTGGGTGTCTTTCTTAATTTTCACTTTCTCTGGAGAAAAATGCCGTGAGAATTTTCTGTTGGGGATTGAGTGATGCTTGGCCAGGTGAGTTCTACCTGAATCTCAGGGATCTACAGGTAAACAACAATATTGACACAAACTGTGTCCTGTTCTCTTCTGCCTTGGGAGGAAAAAACCCAAATCAACCCATTCCTTCAGGCTCTGGAGGTTTCTGCATTTCCAGGATTCCAGGGAGCCAGTGCATCCTAAATTCCCCCTAAATTCCCAGTGGGAGAATCTGAGCAAAACAAATCCCACATTCTGCTCAGAATTTTTTTTTTTTTTTTGCCACCCAAATGTGATGCTCTGGGTGTGACACAGAAATGTTGCTAAAACCACACTGAATCCAAATGATTCACAGAGCTCAGTCAGATTTTCCTGAATTTTCATTTCAGAAAAGAAAAAAAAAAGCTGTAGCTGAATGAAGTAAATCCTGGTCATGCTGTTATCAAGTGTCACTCTGGATTTTCAGGGATTTCTTCAAATTTTTTTTTTCTGTAGAATGAACATAATACCATTAGAAATTTGAAACTGGAGTAAAGTTTGGATGTAATAGAATATTTCCATCCATTTGGGTTTTAAATTACCAAATTGATTTTGGAATTTTGCTCTTGCCTGAAAATCCACGAATTTAAAAATCCTAGAATTCTTGATGAATTAGAACCTCCTTTTCTGCACAGACCTGATTTTCCCTTCCTGTGAGGTGGTGCAAAAGTCTTTGAGTAGTTCAGTGAGTATTTTACACAGGTACCTGCTCACCTGGGGTGGGGATGAATTCCCACCAAGTATTTTTTTTCAGGTCCAAAGGACTCATCTGCAAAGGAAGGAATGACCCTGAATCTCCCAAATCCTAATGAAGTGCCTCAACCACAACATTATCCCTCATTTTGGTGGTGTTTGGAAGTGTTTTATTCTAATTAATAATGAACTGAGCAGAGCAGCAGCAGCTGCACTTGTGGTTGGTGGAACCAAGGACGAGATTTTCTGATTTCAGAAGCCTTCACAGGTGATTTCAACCTCCAACCTTAAATAAAAAGTAACCTGTTGGATTTTTTTGTGTGTCAGAACATGCTGGGTGTGGAGATTGCTGGGGTGAGGGACAGAAAAGTGGCTCTAGGGATGAAGAGTCTCTGCTCCTGGGGAGCTGCAGGTTCCACATCAGATCTGATCAATAAACCCCACCCTACAACCTCCAGAAACAGAGGCTCATGGGCAAAGTCTCAACTGCTTTGTCCAGAAATCCTTCATTTACACCCTGTAAATTCCCTGTGGGGTTGGAGATGGGCAGGATTTGGGTTAATATTTGCGAAGTTGGGATGATTCTCTGCAGTGGAATAACTTTGCAGCCTGCAGATCCACAGCAGGACAAGATTGTTGGCTGGGAGAGGTGCAGCTCCTCCAGGTTGTAACCTAGGTGTTGTTCTGCTACTGGCATTAATTTGGTGCAGAACTTTAGAGTCTGAGTACAAAAATCGTATTTTAGATTAACAGGGAGCAAACTTCGTCCCCTGATGAGGTGGGGAGTGAAAAGCTTTGGGAAAGGGGGCTTAGCACCACTGTCCCTGACAAAAGAGGAGCCAGCAAAGCTTGGTGGCACATCTCACCAATGCTCTGCCTTTAATTGAGTTCTTTCACTGCTCATACACTTTTAATAACATCTGGAGACAGGCAACCCAAGGCCGTGGCTTCTGTTTCTGATAGATTCCTTTGCACTGAGATTTAATGGATTAGCCAAAATGATGTGAAAAAATGGATCTCTGATTTATGACCTGCAATTTTTCGCTTACTGCAGCATTTTTTTCCCCCCTCAATCAGTGTTTTCCACCCTGTTAAAGTCTTGTGTGAATAAGTGCTATGTTGTGTTTCTGGATTTGCCCTGAGGGCTCATCAGACGACCCTTTGCCTACAGTCCCCACCAGGCCATTTAAACAGGAAGTTTAATTTTATAGTATTAAAAAAGAGAAAACGGTACTTAATTATCTGGCTGTGAAACAGCAGTGCTCTTTCTTAATTTTAGTAGCTAATAAAATGCTGTTCCTGCAGTTAACTACTTCTGGTCCAAATGCACTACAATTTTGGCTATTTGAATAGAATATTTTATGAACTGTTATATATTGCACTACAGTTTTTAAACTCTGCTATGACATATTTCTCTCAAGATTTATTAGCATTTTTTATTTAAAACAATATATTAAAGAGAGGAGAAAGAGTAATCTTAGCTAAAATTCAAATATTAGAAAAACATAACATAGACCAAATCTTTTCATTTAACTTCTCCCCCCACCTCCTCCTCCACCTTCTCCTCTCCCACCGTTGCTATAAAAAAGTTTTTTGGAACAACAACCCACACCTGCATCATTAATTCAATATGTCTTCCAACATGACTCAAATCAGAGTATCAGTTTCAGGGGCCATTTGCTACTTAAATGACTTTATGAAAACAGAACAATGAGCTGCCCCTATGCAGCCCTGACTCCAACTCTGGCTAAAATAAACCTCGACATCTTTTATATCCTCGTGCATTTCTTGCTTTCCCAACAGTTGCCTCTCTGCTGTTTCCCCACCCCCCAGAGCAGACAGGCTCATTAAGTGCCAGGTCTGTTGTGTGCAACTGTCTTTAGAAACTCATTAATGCCTCGAGCTGGGGCAGGGTGTCTGTGCCCAGGCACAAACCCATCTGGAAGTCTGCTAAATTAAAAATTATTTGGGGTGAAAGCCTTTTTGTCACAGCCCAGGCTCTGAGGGAAGAGACTCCCAGAGAATCTCCAATATTGGGATTTTTTTTTCACCATTTTAAGATGGCAGGAGCTGTGCTGGTCCCATCACTGCAATCAGTGACCACAAGAAGGGTTTTGTTCCTCAGGTTTTGGGTGAGAGAGAAGCCTCTTACAAAGCTGGGGCTGATCAACCACCTCAGGCTGTGATAGGGAGGTTTTGATGAGATATTAGGGGAAAAAAAAGGGAAGTGGGGGAGTCTCTGTCCCTGGACAATGCTCCCAGGCACAGGGTGGGACTGCTGGGGCTCTGGAGCTGGGCTGGGTTGATGCCTTTTGGGGCTACCTAAAAACAGAGGCCACACAAAATTAGGAGAATGAAAAGCAATTTATTTGTATTTATTAAATGGCCTTCAGGTACATTTCAGGCAGAGGAAACCCCTCAGGGCTACACTGGACCATGGGTCACAGATTTTCACACTTTCAGAAGTTTGGCCCATATTGGGAGTTAATCTTCCAATTACAGCTTCAGGTAATGAAGTCATTTACTCCAAATTTGCTCTCCCCAAGTCACTTTTATTTACATTTCTCAGGGCCTGGGACAGTGAGATGTCCTTGATTCCCAGCCTGGAGAGGAATTGTTGTGTCTGCCCAAAATGGGAAAGCTGCAGCTCACAGTGCACATGGAGTTTCGATTTCTACAGTAAAGAATTGCAGGATTACAAATATATGAAAAATATAAAAGCTAAAATCCATCAGGATGATCCTTGTGGATCCCCTCCAGCTCAGCAGATTCTAAGTGTCCATAAAATGTGTGGATGTGACACCTGGGGACATTATTCAATGGAGAGCATGGTGGTGGGCTGGGCTGACACTCACACCTGATGATCTGGGAGTTTTTTTCCGACCCTGACGATTCTGTGAGCTCCAATTACAAACTGCTCTTCCTCTGGTGCTCTACTACACGGTGTATCCCAGTTGTAGCAGCTGATTTAGTGCAGCTACCTCTCATTTCATACTCCACACTATCCAGAGTGTCACCTTGACTTCCCCAGGGGGCTCTGGGTGTCCTGTCTGGGAAAGGAAACTCGGAATGGACAGCCCACACAATTCCTTCCGAGTCAGGTCGCTTCTAAAGGGAATTATCTTTTGTTTGCAGAAGGGATCAAACCCCAGCGAGCATCTGCTGAGTCTTGGCTGTCACTTAGCGATGGAAGATGTGAATGGCGGCGATCATTTTTATGGTTTGAGATCACTCACTGCACAGTAGTGGTGGTTTGAGAGTTCTTGTTTTTTAGCTTGGGCACTGAAGGAAGAGTCAGGTTTTTTGAGGTTTTTAAGGTTGTTTATTTTTTCTTATTTAAGGAATTTTCTCTCTGGCTTACAGCGGTTCATCCTGCATTTCGTTCAAGGTTTTCTGTCTGCCCTCCTGGGCAGAATTTATCTTTTATACTCTAAATTATGCATACATTGTTTATAATTATTCTCTAATACATGACACTTACATTGCATTGTCTAGTTTTCCTTTAAACTAATCCAGAATTGACATCCTAACCCAAAAGATGGATGACATGAAGAAGAAGAAAGACATACCACACCTTAATTCTTCTATCTTGTGTTCAGACCCTTAATAGAAACAATTTTAGAACTTCACTTTTCTACGTTTTAATACTCTTAATTTATACTCTACTTATTTTTTTGTGACTTTGCAATTTTTCATATAAAGATGGTAATTTCTCCCAGGGACTTAAATCGAACTCACAGGGGTTTTGGGCACCTTGCCAAGGCTTCTGAGCCCCCTGCCCAGATTCCAGGGAAGCCAGGGGAATATCCTGGAAAAGGGAAACTCTTGCCATCAATGACTGAGTCAGTGCTTGGGAGGAAACATCCTTCCCAGCTGGGCTGCCGAGGTTCAGCGTGCAGTCAGTTCATTTACAGCCTTGAAGAGACTCAGCCAATGCTCAATAGCAGCCTTGGATGGCAGCAGAAAGCAATGAGGATATCATGGATAACATGTGGAGTCTGTTGGAAAGCTCTCTGTGCTGGAGGTTGTCCTCACATTGAGGAAATGCATCTCCAGCACTGGAAAAGTCTTTATTTTTATCAGGGATGTGGCTGCTCATCCTCTATCCCAAATCCAGCTCTGAATTGCTTGAAGGGAAAAAAAAATGCAAAAAAAAAAAAAAGCTGCCTATTCACTTGTAAAAAGCTGCTGCTTATTATATCCCTTCTGGTTTGGTGCCCCCTAATATAGACATAGCTAAAAATCTTCCCAGATCTATTTTGGGGGCTGTCTGAGCATAAATATTTCGTGGATGACAAAAAAGTGGCTTGTTGGTATATTTGAGAGTCTTCAAGGGCTAAATTGGGATTGGATGGGAGCCAGGATTCTGCAGAGCAAAGGCATTGGGGAAGACAGTTTGTACAATGTGTAGTAGAGAGGGCAACGAGGAAATATGTCAGGCTTGAAAAAAAAAAAAAAAACAACCAAAAAATCAAACAGCAACAAAAAAACTTGGGGTGGAAACGAGGAAAATGCTACTGGAGATGCTAACTGAAATCAGAGTAATGGGAATAAAAAACAGGTTTAATATCTGAAGCATAGGAAGATACTAAAAATGGGTCACTTTTAGCAGCAGAGTTGCTTATTTGTGTCATAGTTGCCTTGAATTCTGGAGTTGAGAGGAAATCAAGAGAGGCTCCATGAAGATGTTTCTGTGGGAGAAGGTAACTCTGCAGAAAATCCTGTGCAGCCCAATATTGGCAGTTCTGGATTAATCAGAGGATGAAACAAAGCCAAAGCAATCACTCCCTGAGGGCTCCAGGGCTCTCCTGGTTTCCAGAGGAGCTGATGCTCCTCAAAGGGAATTGGAGATCTTGGCCTTGTCAGGGGGCACTGGGGGATCATCACCAACCCCTGCAAAGTGTTTTCACTCTGCGAGCCCCCAGGAATCGCAGAAAAAGCCGTGGAAGCTGTGCAGCCAGGATCAACTGTCCTTGTAATCCACACTGGGATGGCAGAGGAATCACTCCTGGACCAGAGGATTCTCTAAACACTGATGGATTCAAAAGGAGTAAAAAGCACAACTGGTGATGGCTGGACTTCATTAATTTTTGCCCAAGTGTCTCAAACACCATGGAAATGTCACTTAATTGCTGCAGGGGTGGCTGAGGATGAGGAGGTCTGGCTGAGGAGTGACCCTGGCGGTAAATCCCTGCACACCCTGCCTGGGTGGGGGGTCTGCTCCTTCCAGGTAGGCTGGGTGAAGACTTCAGGCGAATCCCAGCACCCCTGGGGAGGAGGAGAGGGGAATTCCCAGCTGTTACCTGAATAATGCTGGAAGGAAGGTGTTTGGTTGATGTGTAATTCGTGAAGGTGCCCAAAATTGGCTGTACAAGAGCAGGTAGGGACCCCCTTTTGGAGCCACTCCAAAATCTGGTTGAGTCTTCTTGAACATGAAACCTGATGGAAACTTTAATTTCCCTTCCACTTCTCAAATCAGGCCTTGACTTTCTGGTGAGATGTGGAAGAGATGCTGATCAAGAACTTTCTGATTGCCAAATTATTTTTTATTCATAAGTGATTAGAATGAACTCAGTCTCTATATCTGAAGGCCTGTAGTCAGAGAATTAAACTCATGTCTGGAGCTCCAGCTTTGGCTTTCTCTCTTCTGTGTCTCCTGCCCCATCCTAGACCTAAACCTGTGCCACGCCACAAGTGAAAAGTGAGAAAATTCTCTTCTTGTTCCATTCTATGCTCTCAAACCCTCCCAGCACTTGAAAGAAAAGGTTCTAAGGGTCAGATTGTGCCGTTTTTGTGTGACAGCAGCGCCCCAATAACTTGAGGTGAGCCTCTGGCCCACAAAACAACTTTTCAGGAGTTGGGTTGGGATGCTGAGATTCAGGCATTGATGCTCGCAGAGGGAATGGTGTTGGCAGGAAGCATTAGGAGAGTTCAGAACATGGTGAAATATTAAATTACACAATTCTACTTAACCTTTCAGTGCTCATATCTGCAGCTGGCTGAGGAAGAGATCCCAAACCCTCCCAGATTCACTTTGTCCTGCAGAGAGCATCTCCCTTTGGGGAGCAAGAGCCCTCTGTGCAAGGAAGAGCTCAACTGCAGTGACTCCTGGGGCTTTGACTCCTTGCAATTGTGACCTGAAGCTAATGCCCCATTATTCCAGCAGTGGCTGGCTGGCTGCTTGCTGTCATTTCAGGCACCCCTCAGTGCCAAGCAGCCCTCGGTATTTACCCACCTGAGCCTTATCAGTGCCTGCTGGTATCCCGGATTCGTTTGCCATTATGGAGATTTGCTGGCTGCTGTCAGTTGACACACTCATTCTCTAAAGACAACAACCCAAATGAGTCTATTAGGGCTGGGAGCTGCTGGGCCAGCCCTGCTGAGCAGGCTGAGATCAGAGTGTTTGCACTTCGAATTTGCTCAATTGGGCCCTTTCCATTATTGAGGCTGGGTGGCTCCTGCTCCCCGCCCTTGTTCCCTGCATTAACTCTCTATTACCTTGTTTACCGTGGCCCTGTTCAATGCCAGCTTATGAATGTCAATTTGTTCTCCAATTAGCTCTGCCTTATTGACTGCCCTCAGACTCCCCAGCTAAGCTTTCTGAAGTGCCTATCGCTATCAAAGTGATTTGTTTAATTTTTTAAAGGGATATAACTTTAATGCGTCCTTTTATTCTGCTGTTATCTTGGTTGCCCCTATCTGGAGTCCGTTTATGGAGTGGGGTTTGTTCTAATAGCTTCATATCTGTGTTAATATTTCGTGACAGTTTATGTACTTAACTCGTGTGGGAGACACATTAATTCTCCTCTCCTGGCTGTGACGGACGGGCAGGAACCTGTGAGAGGAAGACGAATTTCCCAGAGGTCTGGAGGGTAAATGCAGATGGGGTTTTGTGGGAGGAAAATTAAGAAATGCATTTACTTGAGCATCTCATTCCCTCTGCCACGTACAGGAGGTATTTCCCAACAATATCCTGGTTTTCCCAGTACTTTGGGAGCTGGAGGGACATCAGGTGTTGGTGGAGATGGAATTATGGAATATCCTGAGCTGGAAGGGACACACAAACATCCTCCAGAGCAAATCCTGGCCCTGCACAGACACCCCAACAACCCCACCCTGGGGTTAACTTTAGATAAAAGAAACATCTCAGGCACTGTGTTTTTGAAGTTTCTCATTCTTTTCTCCCACATATCTTCATAAAATCGAAGTGCCAGAGCTCTTCCTCTTGTTCCTGAGTTCTTTTTTTAGCAACACAGGGAACATCTTGATGGGAAGCAGGATGCAGGAGATTCCTGACTGTTTTCCAGACTGTCTGCTCTGGACATCTTTGGGAATTCTCTGTTCCCAGCAGCAGTGCTGGGTTTGGATTCCCTGTGTTGGTGTTTATTGGGAATGATCTGTCATGGCAGAGACAATCACAAATGGTTTATTATTCTTTCTTCCCCCTGAACTTCAAACATCCTCAACATCTCTGCCTACCTTGGGTCTCCTGCTTCCAACCAGGAAAGGTTCCCTTTGATTTAGAGAAAAACTCCAGGAGAGATTACACTGGGAAGGTTTTATGTGAGCTCTTGTGGCTGTCCAGACTTTTTAGTTGTCAGTTTTAAAATCTGGAGGACAAAGGACAAAAAAGAAAAGAAAAGAAATTAAAAGATGAAAAGAAAAAAAGAAAAAAAAAAAAAAAGAAAAATTAAGAGAAAACAGAAAAACAGAAAAAAGAAGGAGAAAAAAGAAAACTCCCCCCCCCCTTTTTTTTTTTCCCCTAGAGCTCTTGGGACAGGGAGGAAATTCAGGTTTTCCATCTGTTTTAGACTTGATTCATGACACCCAAAGGAACTGGACCCAGATCTTGTAGGGACACTCTGTGGGTGTGACACTGCAGGTGATGAAGCTCTTTGGTAGACTTCCCTGACCTCCTCCCTTCCCTCAGCAGCCTTAAATGATCCGAGGGGAATGTGGAATTCTGAGGGATCCCAACTGCTGCCCTCAGAATATAATACAGAAATTAAATCAAACTTCAGATTTTCCTGCTCTCTCATTCCCTCTTTTCTACAGCACCTTACTTTCGTGTTTTCCCACCCATTTTTTTAACACTGCTCCCCAAATCCATGGATAATTGGGTTAATTGGCTCCCCAAGCACCCCAAATATTGCTGTCACTTCTTGGTTTGGATATTCCAGTCTGTTTTGATGGATTGGATTAGTGCTGCTGCTGAGCAAGGAAGCACCAATCCAGCTTTGATTTTGGTCAAATATCTTCCATGTTATGGCAATTGAATCCACTGTCTGAAAATAACATTTCTCCGTCATCCTCAGAGTTTTGCTTTTCTTTTAATCCACCCCAAGAAAAGTTACTTGGATTTGCTGAGGAAAAACTGGGGCAAAAGCACAGAGAACTCTTAGGAAGGAATGGTGGTGAGAGGGGTTTGCTGCTTTTTTCTGTGTGAGACGGGTGGGTTTGGGCACCAGAGCAGTGTCAGTAAATGGCTTTTGCAGTTATCTAAATGCTTTGGCTCTGCTTGGGCGTTTAATCTCTTGTAAAAGCTGTTTATTGCCCTCGGTGCTGCTCTGCGAGGCGTGTTCCCCCAAGTGGATGGGAGCCACAATTAAAGCTCTCAGAAACTTCCCAAAACACAGCTGATTAAAGGTCAAGCAGAAAAATTTAGATGCTGCTGTCCTTAACGAAGAGAGCCCAGCATAAAGATCAGTATCAGTCCCAAATGTGGCCAGAGGATGGAGGGGATGTGGCTCCCTGGGGAGGGTGAAACCCTCGTGGCTGGGTTTGGTTTCCAGGTAACAAATTGCCATCACCCAAGGTGTTCCTAAAAGTCCATTTGAGTTCTCTTAGCGATCTTCCCCAGGCAGATTGTGAGCCCCAACGTGCTGTAAAATGTAAGTGGCATTTAGAGGTGGCATCACAAAGAAGGGGCAATCAAAGCTCATTAACACTGGAGTTTATAATTGCAGGTTACTGTAATTTGTGGTGGATTCAGGATTTAGCAAGGGTGTTATTTCTGCTGTTGGGGGCTAATGAGTGGTGGGAGAAATTTATGTAAGTTTTGTAATTTCTTCTTCTTTAGCAACCAATTGACACCAAATGAAGACTTCAGCCTTTGGGTTGTGATCAGAAAAAGCACCCCAATAAATACGACACTAAATTTGACTTTGGGGGGTACCCAGACCTTTCTAGGTCCTGTTTTCAGTTCCTCCTTTTGAAGGAAAGGAATCGTGCAATCATGGAATCATTCAGATTGGAAAAGTCCTGTAAGATCATCAAACCCAATTGTCAAACCAGTGCCACCACCACGTTCCCACAGAACCATGCCCCAGGTGCCACATCCACACATTTTTTGACTGCACCACTGCCCTGGGCAGCCTGTGTCAATGCTTTACAACCTTTCCATGAGAAAATCTGTCCTAATATCCACCCTGAGTCTCCCCTGTCCAACCTGAGGCCATTCCCTCTCCTCCTGTCCCTGTTCTCTGGAGCAGAGCCTGACCTGGGGCTGTTCCCTCCTGTCAGGGAGTTGTGCAGAGCCACAAGGTCCCCCCTGATCCCCCTTTTCTCCAGGCTGAGCCCTTTCCCATTTCCCTCAGGGATTCTCCAGCCCCTTCCCAGCTCAATCAGGAATTCTCCAGACCCTTCCCATTTCCCTCAGGAATTCTCCATCCCCTTCCCATCTCCCTCAGGAATTCTCCATCCCCTTCCCAGCTCCATCAGGGATTCTCCAGCCCCTTCCCAGCTCCTCAGCTGCTCCTCAAAGATTTGTACTCCAAGCCCTTCCTGAGGATTTGCCTGTTTTAATTTAAAGCATGTGGAGGATAAGAATGAGGCATCTTCCTTCAGGGCTTTCAGCAAAGGCAGGTGATGGCCAGAGGAGGACAGGTCTGTGCTTTGGAGCAGAACTTCCTGCTCATCTCTGACAATTTAGTGAAAGGAACTCATTCAATTCCTCGATTTTCCATAAGTTTACGTAATAAATAATTTCTTAGAACCATTCTTTGATGTTGCCAAACCTGGGCAGTGCAGAGGGCTCTGGGATCAGGGTTCAGCTTCTGGGGGTGCATCCAAGCTCAGGAGTATCTGAGCTCAGCCCTGAGCTCATTTTCTTGGTTGGTAGGATGAAAGGCAGGGCACAGGTTCTTACCCTAAACCAGGGATGTGTCCTAACCTTCCAGAGATTGCAGCTGGACTAGTCCAAGTTTTAAGGAAGTTCATAATTAGGGATTGGAATTTATTTCGTAGGATCTTTGAGAGGGGTGAATTAAGGTAAAGAATTGGGGGGTGGGCACTTAGGCCTTGCTGCTGGGGGAAAACAAAGGGAAAAACCAATGGAAAATAAAGGGGAAAACAATGGAAAACTAAAAGGGAAAACAATAGAAAACAAAGGGAAAAACAGTGGAAAACGAAAGGGAAAAACAATGGAAAACAAAGGGAAAACCAATGGAAAACAAAGGGAAAAAGCAATGGAAAACAAAGGGAAAAACAATGGAAAACAAAAGGGAAAAACAATGGAAAACAAAGAGGAAAAACAGTGTAAAACCAACTTCAATTTCTGACTGTTGTTCCATTCTTTAGCTCCAAGAGTTGCTTTACTGTAGCCTGATTGCTGAGGTAAATGAAATTTGTAATCACATTGACCCAATTATCATCCAGAACTCCGCTTCCCTCCTCTGATGTTTGGAGCTGTTCAGTGACTGTGCAGCTCCCTCCCTGTGACAGTTGTGTCACCGTCACTGATGGGATTTGATCTGCCCTGGCCTGGCTTTTCCAGAGTTGGACTCTCCCACAAACCTTCACGTGAAGTTAAAAACAAGAATTAGTTTTTCACAGCGATGCTGAACTCATGGGGAATGAAGGGATTTCTCCAAGCCAGAGGAGAAGAGAGGAGGGAAGAGAGACTCTAACAGTGGACAAATATTGGGATTGTGACCACCAGCCACGTGTTCAGGGCACACACAACAATTTCAAACATAAAGATGAGTTTCAGGCTTGGAAGAAGTCAGAGGGATGCGCTGGGGCTACCTGAGCATCCTGGTGGCTTTCAGAGCATCAGAGATTCTGCCTTCAGTGTCTGCACCAATATTTGCTGTAGCAGAAGTGCAGCAAAACCCAAAAATCCCAACCCAGCCAAGATGCCTGAGGAGAGCCTGCAATTACTTGATTTTTAAATTTTTTTTCCTGCACAGCGGCGACATTAAAAGATGTGCAAGTTTTATTTTTTGACTGCATTCATCGTTCACAAACAGAAATAAAAATGCAAACCCTCCAATTTAAGTCCTTCAGCCAAAAATATGTCAATTTGCAAAGCAAAAAATAGCAACCCCTGCTATCCCTGACAGCTGCAGTTTGGCTGATTTTAGGAGATACCCCAAAAGGTGAGCTTGGAAGGATGTTGTATCTGACTCTTATCTTTGAATCCCATATACTTATGTTTATTAAAATCAATATAATCCATTAGCCTACTTTGTTTCCATTTTTAATAATCTATTGATATATTGCCTGGGCTTTTATGGGACTAAACAAATTTCCTCTTTATGTGCCCTGTAATAGCCGGAGGTCAGGCTGCTTGAGAGCAGTTGCTGTATATAAATGTTTATTTACTGCCTGACTACTGATTGAGAACATATCTGGTCCACAGGCTTCAGATGGCTTTTAAACTAGAGATTTATGGCTTACTTCCTGTTTTCCAGACACAGTACACCATTTTTAAATAAAGTAATGAATGCAAGGTATTGTGAAAATAATAGCCAGGGATTGCCCCAAACTCCACGTTTGGGAGCAGGGCCTGTCGGGCCCTCTGTTATTTCATCATTCATTTGTTTTCTATTGGGGTGGGTTTAGGGACATTAAACACTCTTCTAGTGCAGTTTCCTTTGTGCCCAGGGTGTCTTTGTAGTCTGCAGTTGCCCTCCTGGAGCAGCTCAAGTGCCCCATTCAGCCTCTCCATGGCCAAGCTGGGGATCTGAAGGCAAGAACCTTGTCAAAGTTTGCCCATTCTTTGTATTATTATTATTTTTAATTTTTTTCCTAGCAGCTTCTCTTCTGTTAACCCCCAGTTTAGCAAAKCATTTACAGTTAGGATGGGTTTTACAYGAGCCCAGGTCCCTTCTTTGTGTGGTTTCTTGACTTKTTTGCTCCTAGCTGACAGCACTTCACAGAAAATGCTCATTTTTAAGGCTCTAAAAGTAACTTCTGCCATTGGCTTGCTCTGTTTCTSTGCTTCCTGGACACCACATTTCATGACATGTCAATTAACCATGTTTGAGAGGCTTTYATTCTCCAAAAGTCTGATCATCTACCCAGAAAAATCCTTTGTCCCTGCTGTGACAAGACAAGGAAATCACATTTCTCATCGTGTTATTGTGATAAAAGCCCTCACTCATAAAATATCTCAAACTGGTGATGGCAGACAAGTGCCTCAATTCACGCTTGTGACAATGGGATCCCTGTCAGCAGAAGTTTGCAGAAGTTCCTGGTCTCAGGGTAAGAATTTCAGCTCCAAATCCCAATTTCATACAATGAAACTGGCCATTGTTTAGGACATCCCTGCCTCACAGGGATTATTAACTCACAATTCCTGATATCCCCAACTCCTTGGCACAGAATGGGGTGTGAGTACAAAAGCAAGAAACTGGAATTTCCCCCTGGAGCTGGGCTCATTAATTTATTTATTTATGCAATTTTTATTGGCCATCTCTCCCCTCTGGCCACGATGTGGCTCAGAATCCCCATTTTTACAGGTATTTTGCTTTTTTTCCCAGAAACCTGTTGGTTTGAGAGTGTAATCCCAGCTTTCAGGAGATGAGGATTTCACAGGGCCACTGTGGCAATGAGGGCTGGTGGCCATAACCTGCTCTGTGGGCCCTGCTGACCCCAGAGGGGAATCCTTGTACTTATTTCAGTGCCTGATATTTATATTTATAGAAATTCTATTTATATTTATGTCTGTGGATGCCTTTAGGCCCAGACTGGGCCTTGCTTGGTGATTTTGGTGTCCCCTTGAGGGATGAAGTTGGTGGCACAGGATGTGCCAACCCCGATTTGGCTGTTTTATCCTCACCCTGGCCACGTCTCCAGAGGCTTTTTCAGCAAGTTCAGTGATGTTATTGTGATTTTTCCACCTGCAGAAGGTGTGGTGCATCCCTCCAGCTCTGAGGGTAAAGCTCTGGGCTACTCCCTTTGCTCCAGGGTGATTTCACTCTGCTGCAAACCCACCAAAACAAATCTGAATTGTAACGCTAAACCAGCTCAGCTGCATTTTGCTTTTGTGCTGTTGCACGGGGCGTTGTTTTGCATAAA